>CM055903.1:70170631-70217631 GCA_029582155.1 Panopea generosa | reverse complement strand
GCAATAGTAACTTTATGACTATAACTAAAGCAATGTTGATAGCCTCTCATCCAAATGAACCATTATTCAGATCAGCTACACACTTAAAAGTAGAAGATAAGACTGTTGAATTCACAAGTAGTGAGAAACTTCTGGGAGTAACAATTGATAACACACTAACATGGACCAAACAAGTTGAAAACAACCTAAAATGTACAATTCCTTATTATACATAGTTGGCAGAATAAATAATATTTGTCAATACCTAGGAAATTAGGAAATTATTTTACAATTCTTACATATTTCCTCATCTGGACTACTGCTGTACAATATGGGGAAATTGCAACTTTGACCTATCTGACAACATGATGAAATTTCAAAAACTTGCTGAAAGACTTATCCTTGATAAAGACATTTATTAACCATCTGAAACATTTAATGATCTAAAGTGGATGAAATTCCATGAACGAGTAGAAAATAAAAATACTATTTTAATGTTCAAGATCATCAGCAACATGGCTCCAGAGTATTTGAGAGATAATTTTACCCTTACTGTAAATATACATTCTAAAAATCTATGCCCACAATCATATAATTCTTTATATATACCAAAACCAAAGTTGGAAACATATCGCAAGATCCAAAATCTGGAATAACCTTCCAAACCATGTTAAAACTGCTTCATCAGTTCAAGAATGTAACGGATGCTGTATAACATTTACATAATATTAACAGTCCCCTGTCACAACAAAGATAGATTTATCTTTGTCTTATAATCATTAAACTTGTATGCTCATTGCAGCCTACTTAATTTTTATCTTGTAAATCTTTGATTGTAAAGTTGACTGTCTAAATATATTTGTAGTGAATTCGTCATTTGTAAGACTTAGTGTGAATAAACAATGTTTTTGTAATGTTTTTGATTATACTACATGTGTATCATGACTTCCTTAGGAAGATTTAATAGAGATATATAAACAAACATTAGCCATTAATAATCCAATTAATACTTCAACAATCATAGTTCAATCACTATTATTGTTTATAAAGTCGTCAAATTGTATTGAATCTGTTGAATAATTTTGTTGTTTGTATTTTGTCATTATTCACTTTGTTAACATATGTACAGTCTAACCTTGTGTAAGCGGTCGCCTGTATTAAGCAGCCACTTGTCTTAAGCGCCACATTTGCTATTTCGTTGTTATTTTCAGAGCTAATTAACCTGTATAAAACAACAATCTGTCTTAAAAGGTCACTTTTGTTCCTTCCCTTGACTGGCTGCTTAAGACAGGTTTGACTGTATATCGTAGAGGACCACAGGGAAGATTGTATATTGTTCCAACTGTGTTTCCTCTTTAAATAGATATTATTATAATATTATTATTATTAATTATTATTATTATTACATAAATACTTTAAATTTGGGAGTCATTTTAATACAGTGACTAAAAAATTGGGGATCATTTTTTACAGCGACTTCAGAATTGAGAATCGTATTGACACAGTGACTTAAAAGTTGGAGGTCATATTTATCTAATTGGGGGTCATTTTGACATAATGACTTTACATTACAATCTGTAACTCCACATTTAAGATCCACCCCCACCCCTAATGAAATCGTACTAGTATTGAAGAAAAACTACAAATCAATATTTCCCTTTCTACACACTGGTATATAACTGAGTCTCACAAAAGTAAGATTGCATATTTCTATATCATCCCTATAATACTATTGTACTGGAAATTTCACATAAAGGGATATACTAGTTGTCTTTACTTTACTTGAGGAGTCGACATAGTTTCGGTAAAAGTCTATACCAATGTTGATCTCTGCAGACAGGTAGGTCCTCCACAAGACTGCCATGTCCATTATTGTGGTCGAGTTATTGACACCTGTGTGGGTTTCCAGTGGCTACATGAGTGATGGCAAGAATAGGACCACTGCAGGTATTGGATAGAATCTGCTGAAACTCTGTAGGTATCAAAGTTCTAGGTTAAGTCTGCATATGATACTTCTCTCGGATTCCTTGACCATTTTTACTCAAATTTTATATTGGAGGTCTGGTTCCTAATCACCCAAATTTAATAATGGAGGTCTGGATCCTTTTCACAAAAATTGAAAATCAACAGGCTGGTTTCACATCTCGAACTGAGATTTTCCTCAGCTAAAAAATCTGTTTCTCTAAATGTTTACATGCGAGTTAGCTCAGTCTGTAGTCTGTCTGACAATCAATCCATGGTTTGTGAGTTAGAATTCCTGCCCAGCCATGATTATTGATGTACAACATTTTGTCTCATTGTCATTCCTCTCAATGCACTGATGCAAGTGGAGAAATTAACAGTTACTTGTGGAGATGGGTGTGCTTGAGTACTGGTTAGCCTTCCAGGATATCAGGAAAGAGTGATTAGGTTAACTGATCATCTGTTGTCCCTCAATGGCATAAAATGATGCCAATTAGTTACTTAATTGTTACTTGAATTCTTTACACATTAAATGACCACACAAATGTGAAGTCGCAACAGATATGTCCTCATTAGTAACAGATGACAGTCAAAAGTGATCATTGTAAATAAATTCATAGCATTACAAGTTTGAAAAAAATCTCAAATTGATCATTTTTACTGAAACTACACAAAATAATGCCAGGGCTTAAATACTTGAAGTTGGAACTATATGAAGTGATGTATGAAATAAATAGATTACATAATTGTTTATTTATTATTTAATTTATTAAACGAGTTGGCAAAACTATATTATGCGAGGTGAGTGATATTACACAAGGTTATGTAAAAAAATATTATTACACTCCTGCACTGTAAATCATGTGATATGTCTTAAACAAGAGGCCCAAGAGGGCCTGAGGACGCTCTACTGACTCATAGTGGCAATAGCACTTTTTGAAATTCTACTGTGCAATATAAACATCGGGGCGGGTCATTTTTAACTCTAGGGACACCATTTGAACAAATCTAACAAAACAATAGTTTATAGTTCATTACTACATAAACATTTTGAAAATCTGTTGGACCGTTCATGAGAAGATTTTTTTAAGTTTTGGACTATTTTTAGTAACGGTGGCCATCTTGAATTTTAGATAGAAAAAAAAATCTTTTTATAGTCTCCTATGCAATAGAAACATCCATGTGAAGTTTCAGTTTAATTGGCCTAGTTGTTTCAGAATAAATGAAAAAAAAAAGAGAACTTTCTGTTTTCCCACAGTATCCCTATGTAAAATTCTAAGTCCCCTTACAGGACCCCTATATATTTTAGCCCTTAAATTCTTATCTGCAATCAAACCCCTACACATAGGGATAATTTATATCAAATATGTACAAATCTGACAAACTGGTTCTTAAGAAAAGGATTTTACTAATTCCCAATTTTTACCCTTTTGGGGCCCCTCCTGACCCCTTTAGAAATAGGAACCCAGCAGGCCTTCTAAAATTGCCGGTTTTTCGGTTTTTGGACCGATTTATGAAGTTCAAAACCGATTTTCGTTTCAAAGTTTAATAAAAAATCGGTCAAGATATTTTCAAAGTTCAATAAAAAAATCGGTCCAGATATTTTCTATCGGTTGTATAAAATCTCATAAATTGCTCTTACCATGCCATACTGACCTGTGAAATACGCCTTGCGGCAATATCATTTGACCCAATAATCCGTTTCTTTTGTCACCTGCTGTGCGAAATGATGGCAATTTCGACTAGACCATTGACAGTATTAGGGGAGTTCATCGGAAGAATCTATCGCTATGTAGCACGCCTCCGATGTGTGATCAGCCCATAGCGTTCTGTCGGTTCATCAAAAGACTGTGTTTGCGTCCATAATTTCTTTGATATACCGCTAACCAAAGCTGGGACGGTCGGACCGAATATTGTTTGCGTCATTAAAATATTTGATAAAACGTGCAGCGTTACTTGTTTGTTTCATTTTTAAAAAAAAAAAAAATTTAATTATAAAATTGATGACATTATTAATGAAAGTGATAAAACCCGCACTGATTTTGTTTTGATGTGGGACAGGTTATGAATGATTTATTTTGGCGGTTGAACCGTTACATTGGTTTCCACGGTGATTATTTCACGCAGCTACCGGAACTTGCAACACTTCCGGTTCGATCGATCATTTTTAATATAATGAAAATTATTCAGTAACGAGGAAACATAATGTCAGTCATTAAAATGTACACATTGTGGTAAAGTATGTTATAAATAATACACAAATAAACTTGACATCGTTCCTTATTAATAAATAAACGGAAAAAATACATGATGCAGCTGACATGGTGGGTGGGGTATGCATACATGTAAAGGCATAATGTAAGGCAATTTTAGTGATTTTTTTTAAAATAAGTGCGATTCTTATGCGATTCTTATGGTAGTAAAAAACCTGGACCAATTTGCATTTTGGAATTTTAGAAGGCCTGGAACCCAGTCATTTTTACAAATCTGAACCTCCTTCATCTAACAATGCTTCTGTGAAGATAAAGGCAAAATCTTTTCCATTTTAAAACAAAAAAAATGCCACTGTGGTCTAAAGAAATTACACCATCAAATGTCTCTTTGTCTAGTCTGATGATTCGTTGTTCAATATGATTATTGTACCATTTATCACTGTCTTTTACCTTGCTTTTCACAAAAATTGTCTGATTATACCATTAAAACTGTTGTCTTAACTTTCAATAAGATCAATGACAACATTTTATGAATAGTATTATAACTTTCATTACTAAGCAATTCAAGAGTAAATACAACACATTTTGCTGTTTTTTTACAGACCACTCTTATTCATGGCCTGCCAGCCTGTAACACTCTACTGGCTAAAAACATCCAAAACAACCAAAACGTACAAAATGCATTTAAAGTAAATATTGTTTATTTTCAGTAATTGTAAAATTGTAAATAAAAAAAGTTTTGAAATGAAAGATTAGGCTTTGAAACACAAATTTTATTAAAAAAAACAACATGTTTTGATCAATTTGGAATGAAAAAGGACCAATAATCCAGTACTATAACGCATTGGTGCCATTATATTGATGTATAATAGTTGATCATTATAAAAATTGCTTTTTGATTGGAGTTTTCAACAAAATACTGGTTACACATGACAATCAGTTTTATTTATGGAGGAAGACCTCAGAACCAATCCCAGTAAAATCACAGTCCTTCTGCAAGTAACTGGTAATCTTTCTCATCAAGTTATTGGACTGAGTCTGTCTTGAACCCACAACCTCAGCAGTAAGAGGCAAGTTGGCAAATAAGGACCCATTGTCATATAAAGAACGAGCTCAATGAAGTTTAAATGTAACAAGTTTGCTGTCTCATACAGATGCAATATAGTTTCAATGTGAGGTCATTTATGCCAACAGTCGACAGAATACTAGAATACAAGTTGTGACCCCAGATGCAACTATTGCCAACATTTCATGAAACATTTCGGGTAGTTTTATGTAAGTAGTTACATAACATAGTTACGTGTTGCAAATACCTGGCATTTAACTGACTATTTCATCATGCCACTTGCCACCCTGCCAAAACCAAAGGGATATGTTTTGTTCATCTGTCCAGGGCAATAACCGTCTTGTAATCTAAACATTCTAAAGACCACTCTACCATCAAACCTGTCTTCAGCAGCCAGTCAAAGGAAGGTGAAAAAGTGTTTTTTTAAAAAAAGGTTAATTTGCTATGAAAGCAAATAGGAAATAGCAAATATGGTTGCTTAAGGTAAGTGGCTGCTCAATAGAGGCGACATTTCATACAGGTTTGACTGTAACTGTATTATGGGTATAAATAATAAATAACTTGTAGTTATTGCTTGCTTTGACCTAATGCATATTACTTGCTGGGTTTTGTGTTGTATCAATGGGCTTTGACACCATTTTCAACACCAGTAACATGGCATATCCAGTTTTCCTATTGGAGGAAGACCTTTAGATGAAACGAAGTAGAGCCACAAGACCCAATACAAATGAGCAGTCTAAATAATCTTTGCCATTGATATCCAACAATTGAGTTGTAAATATCTCATTGAATCATTTCACGTTCTTACATAAAAGTAAAAAGGTCATTGATGTAGGTTACCGTCATATAATTATATGATGCATAAAAATGTAGGTCAGCTGTCATCTGAATTCAAATGATCTTAACCATGAATGCATCTCATTTAAACATGTCATAACTATGGGAGCCAGCAGAGGGTCTAGATCTTGTTGGGATCTCTGAACTTATCAATAAAATTGATCTGTAACTAGGAAACCGTCACTGGAATAAGTCCTCTTGTCATTTCTTGGAAAAGGTCTGGATCAAATCATTTAAATGACGTATTTTAACTAACATTAACCTCCAAATGATATACCAGTACATTCTGATATCATTTCATTGCATGAGTAATAAACAATTTCCTCAGGTGAGATAGGTAAAGTGCTGAAAAGCATGTTATTGATTTGAATGTTTACGTATCTATTTGTGTAATTGGAAAGTTATTAAATTATTGAGAGAAAAAATGAACTTTCAAAACAAATTATGGTAGAAGTCATATCCAGTTTTATTGGTTGAGGAAGACAAAATAATGAATTATAGTAAAGCATCATCCTTCCGCAAGTAACTGGCAAAATTTCTCATAAAACGTTTTTGGACTGGATATTGTGGGTTGTAGACAGAGTAGTTTGTTTGAAATTTAGCATCATTTTTATGCCATCAAGGCCTGCTTCTGGGTCCTGGAAGGCTAACCAGCAGTTCTGATCAAACACATCCACCTCTGCAAGTAACTGATAACTTTCCCACTTGAATCAGCAATGAGAGACAAATGACAAAGAGATGCAAGGTTGTATATCAATCATCATGGAGACTGTGGCCGGGCTGGGATTCAAACTCACAACCCCTGGATATGGATAGCCAAACACACAACCCCTGGATATGGATAGCCAAACACACTATCAGCTGAGGGAAGCGGGCCCGGCTCATTGAATTTTGTAGATGCACAGTGATGAAAATAGCTGATTAAAATTCAAATGTCAAAGGACAGAAGTAACGTTACACTATTGAAAGAAAAATCATTGAAACATTATTTTTATTATTACTTGTAAGAGAGATAAATAAAATGAGTGATAAGTTTGTAAACTGTTGGTTCTTGATCCCAACACGTAAGCTTTGAGATTTGTACTGACTGCATCAAAAGGGTGACATGAAGCCGAGCACTAGGGAATTCTTGGATGAGATGTGCAGGAAACTGAATCTTTGCAGGAATAAAAAAATCCCCAAACAAATTCCATGATTATCATTATGTCATTAAGAATAATTGTAAAAAAATTAAAATTGTTTAAATTACAGGCAAATGGGATAGAAAATATGAAAAAATGTTTAAAAGTAAATTAAAAGAAGAAAAATAATTTCAAACTTTCTAAATAGTCTTTAATTGTCTTAAAGAAAATGGAGATAAAATTGAAATCTCTCTTAATGATTCACAAATCTTTTATATTTAAAATTTCTGTAAATTTTATGGTTTTCAAATTCAATGTCAGATTGGAGAGTGATGAATAAAAACTACAGTTGCTACATTGCACAAAAGGTCATATAGTGCATTTTTATGATTCAAGGGGCATAACTTCAACAATACTTAACCAATTTGGCCAGTTCAAAAATTAGTTTGAGATATTTTGTGATTTAATTACTTTGTAAGTTTGATGAAGATACAATGAAAATTGCAGGTGTAAGTGCCTTTGCTCCACTTGGCCAGTTCAATAACTTGTTCAATTTACCATGGTCATGTGTATATATAAAAACTGGTGTTACCTTGACCTTTGTGGTAAGTTCTGAATCTTATGCGCACCACATTGATGTCATAATGTTGATTTACATCCATCAATGTACGACAAAATAACATTCCGGACATGTTATCTCAAACATAATCATAATGTTAGACTGAAAGTGTGACTTTGACTTTTGAGGTCATGTTCTTGGTCCTAAGTGTGACATGTCATGTTGATCATGTGAGTCAAGTGTTTTTTTAAATCCATTTATGTATGACAAAGTTAAAAACCCGAACAGGAAATCTCAAACAGACTCAAAGTGTGATCCTAACCTTTGTGGTATTGGTCTGGGTCTTAGGCGTGATACATCATCGTGTCATGTTGATCATTTGTGTTGTGTTTTTTTAAATCTTTCCTTACATTAATATCAGATTGACGAACGGACGTATGAACGGATTGACACAGCAATTTCCAAGTGCCTCCCCAAGGTGGCAATAAAAAGAGTTGTCTAAGTACAGTTTGAATTGCTAATTTGCTATAGTAATCAAGATCTGTCAAGAAAATTGTAGTCCAAGAAACAAAATGACCAATATTGAAAAATACATTGATTCTAGTAGCAGCCAATTGATAAGACAAATATGATATTCAAGCCAAAACTTTAAATAACATTCATCAAGTGTTAAAGTAGGTCAATGTTTCAACTTGTATATTACCATGTTGTATTAAATATAAAATATCAGTTTCTTAAAAAATTATATTAGCCCTTATACAAAGTTAGTTCAATTCAAAACCTGAACAACAAATTGACAAGTTGGTAGTAACAATACTATTGCTTCTGTTTCTTGAAAAAAATGTATTAAAAAACAATAACAAGAAAATGTCACCACCGCATGACAAATATCCATCCATTTGGCAATATCTGTTAACAAAGATTATAACGCCATTGTAATTTACACATTTAAAACTAGAGTGGTGTCAATAAAAATGGTGACCAAGTTTGTTAAAAACTGGATTAAATATACCAAGTAAGAGAGGAGATAATGATATTTTGAAAACTTCAAACAATGCAAGGCCCATAACTCTACTGAGGCTTTTGGGCTGGTTATCAACCTTGATGGAGATATTTTGTCAAAATACATTATATCCAAGTTTGGTGAAGATTGAATTAAAAATTATTGAGTTAAAAAGGGGAAATTGTCAATTTTGGAAATTAAGAACAATTCAAGGGTGCCATAACTCAGGAGTAACCATGGCAATCGGACTGGTTATAGGACATGTTACGATATTTTGCAAATAGACATTCTGAGCAAGTTTGGTTAACACTGGAATAAAGTTAATAAGAGATAGGACATTGTCAATTTTGTGTTGAACAATCTAAGTGCCATAAGTTCAGAGTTACTGAAGCCACTGGCGACCTAAATGGTTATCAAACCTAGACATTCTGCAAATAAACATTCTCACCAAGACTGATAAAAATATTTAAATAACAGTACTTAGCTTTCAACATCGACAACATGCTAAAAATGTATTATGAACAGTATTTAACTATACAGCTGTTGATAAACAAACACAATCAATTCCCTTGGCTGCTTTCAGCAAGGTTAAATATGTTTACTCTGTTTATAAACGCAAACGGTGACCTAACAAACAAAAAGTAAACGGAAATCAGTCAACTTGGCGTTGTCCCTTCACTTCTCATTAAGTCACGTGATTAAACACAAGCAAACACTTCATGGAGGTGTTTAATCTGTTAGCAAACATTTAAAGCAAACGTGTTGTTCAGTTCACTTCTGTTATCAAACATTTGAACTTGATGGTAGTTGCACACAAAACTTTAATCAGTTTTTCAAAGTAAAACATATTTAAAAAAAAAAAACTTAAACCAGTATTTCTAAGTAAAACATATAAAAAAATAAAAATAAAAAAAGAATAATTTTTTTTTTAAATAAATTAAAAAAAGAAATACTCAGCATCTGCATTATATTATGTAATGCAGGGTGTTAGTTGTAGCTATGATCTAAGTTTGAGTGTCCTGGCACTTGTACTTATTGAGAAATAGTGTAAAAATGAAAACTTAACGGAGCTAAATACAAATGTTTGACGACGCCACCGCTGTTGTCGACAGAAAAGCAACACCTTAATCTGGTCTCTTCTTCATCACAGAGAGACAAAAACTATTTCAAAGCTTCCTTTCCAATGAGGAACTCATAAAGAGGAAGCTCATAAATATCTTAGAGGAAACTTATGTGCTAACTCTAGCCCCTTTATTTGAACAAACTTGTAACACCCTACTCATATACAGATCAACAAACTTGTGACACCCTACTCATATACAGGTCAATGAAACAATGCTCCACATCTCACAATGAGTAAATCAATTAATTAAATAAATGAGAAAAAGAATTTCCAGATGTCCCATAGTATTCCTATGTCAAAAACAGTTCCCTTACTCGACCCTAGTGAGCCATAGTCCCAGTGCAAGTATAATTTCACATTGAATTGGTAACACAATCAACACAAACACTAATTCTGTAGTAAAAAATCATTGAAAAGTAAAACGTAAAAAATGCTTTACTTTAAAGTTTATATCTAACTTACATATAGATGGTACAGTAAGAAACTAACGATTTTCACAGCCTGGTTATGTAAAAAGTAGTCTGAAAATTAAGTATGGTTGCCAAAAATTACCCTCATAACTGTATAATGGTAGGCAAATATACATGTTATGACTATTGTTATGAAATTGTTTTTAAAAAAACAAATAAACCCTTTAATATCCAATTTAAAATTGTTTAAAAATATTATTTTTGTTATAAATATGTAAAAACAGTAACCTAGTAAAATTTTGATATTGACCTGTGCTTGGTTATTACTGAGGAATTTTAAGACAAGATCTGTGTGTTCCCGTTGTTGGTCGACACGAGGTCAGGATAATATCCACTAGTTGCAGTCTGAGTACTGGAGGATGTAGTGTTATAGGATCAAGTCTTGCAGTCTGATGGAGTCTTGGAGTATGGAGAGTTGGAGGCCTATCTGTGCACGGTGAAGTGAATTAATTTTCAATAGAATATCACAATCACAGATGTATCCAATCATGTTGACAAATAACAATGAAAATGTACTAATATGTACAATTTTCTAAAATAACACTTGCAATACATTTTTTCTTTAAAACTTCTTAAATAACTATACACTGTGCTGGTCACAATGGTTTTCAATATACCATGATACTGGTTACACTGGCATCACAACTATATTTGCAGGATTAGTTTTCCTAGTGTGTATACCAAGACACGTTTAACAATGGAAACTTCACTATTCTACACAATTTGTTTAACTTGTGTATAAATTAAATATCAAAGCAGTCACTCTGGAAGCATAACTATCTTGGCACTATTAATGCAAATATCTGATTACAGTGTGTTCGCACAACTACCAGCACTTCTCTTGAAATGATTCATACCATTTTTCTTGTTCTGCTAAATTTAGCCTTTAATATATGTTGATAACACTGACACAGTGACCAGTAATTTTGGTTTTTACAGTCCAACTTGTACAAGCATCTGTCTTCCACTTCTTCCAACTGTCTACCAATTATCAAACACGCGTCTCTCTGTGCAACTTCATCTGTGGTTAAAATAAGATAGGATACATTTATAATAAAAAAAATGTTTATATTTAATTTCTAAATTTATATTACATTTCTTTATTATGAATTCTCTTTAACCGTTTCACCGCCAAATATATCAGGACATGTTGCTCTCAGTGCCAAGTATTTTTTAGATAGAGTATAAAGAGTTATAAAGTTTTAGTGATATATAAACATAGTATGAAGACACTTATTAATATAAAATGTACATCTTAACATGCTACTGATCCTTCTTATTGTGTTATGAACAATGTGTTGTTATTTACATGTATGTATAATGAGAAATAAAACATTTAAAAACAAAGTGTTTTTTTAAGAATTTGATAAAATCAGGTTATATATGGTTAACCTTTTGTAACTTTTACAGGAACAATAGATTAACTGAAAATTTTCAGGAGAGCTTAAGTATATATTATATGTGAGACTTTAATAAAAATATTACACTCAAGTACATTATTATATGTGTGACTTTAATAAAAATATAACACTCAAGTACATTATATGTGTGACTTAATTGTCATCAAAATAGATTATATATGATTTTAGAAAAAAAAAAAATATTAAAGTTGAAAAATATTTGAGAAAATGTGGATATATGAAATTCAATCATCTCTCTGCTGGTAAGCTATCAATGCATTTACAAGTGCTACTTCTCGGATTCTATGAAATTCTATAAGTACCATTTGGAGCTGTCATGAGTGTATGCAAATGTCCATATTTTTTTTTTGGTCCAGTATATCCACTCCTCCCATGTGAGCTTTATATACCTCTGCCATTATAACCTCTGCCATTATATATCTCTCTGCCATTATATACCTCTGCCATTATATATCTCTGCCATTATATACCCCTGCCATTATATACCTCTTTCATCATATACCACTGCCATTATAAACCTCTGCCATTATATATCTCTGCCATTATATACCTTGCCATTATATATCTCTGCCATTATATACCTCTGCCATTATATATCTCTGCCATTATGTACCTCTGCCATTATATATCTCTGCCATTATATACCTCTGCCATTATATACCTCTGCCATTATATATCTCTGCCATTATATACCTCTGCCATTATATACCTCTGCCATTATATATGTCTGCCATTATATACCGCTGCCATTACATACCTCTGCCATTATATATCTCCGCCATTATATATCTCTGCCATTACATACCTCTGCCATTATATATCTCTGCCATTATATATCTCTGCCATTATATACCTTGCCATTATATATCTCTGCCATTATATACCTTGCCATTATATATCTCTGCCATTATATACATGTACCTCTGCCATTATATATCTCTGCCATTATATACATGTACCTCTGCCATTATATATCTCTGCCATTATATACCTTGCCATTATATATCTCTGCCATTATATACCTTGCCATTATATATCTCTGCCATTATATACATGTACCTCTGCCATTATATATCTCTGCCATTATATACCTCTGCCATTATATACCTCTGCCATTATATATCTCTGCCATTATATACCTCTGCCATTATATATCTCTGCCATTATATACCTCTGCCATTATATACCTCTGCCATTATATACCTCTGCCATTATATACATGTACCTCTGGCATTATATATCTCTGGTATTATATACATGTACCTCTGCCATTATATATCTCTGCCATTATATACCTTGCCATTATATATCTCTGCCATTATATACCTCTGCCATTATATATCTCTGCCATTATATATCTCTGGCATTATATACATGTACCTCTGCCATTATATATCTCTGCCATTTTATACCTCTGCCATTATATACCTTGCCATTATATATCTCTGCCATTACAGGTTTTACTCTATGACTACCATCGCCACCACTGGATCTTATTCTTTTGTTGATAGTGTTGTTGGTATTGACTGTCATCAGAAAGTGTACACGTTTAGTGTGATGCCATGCACATGCCACAATATCGTCCGCTCTCATAAAGATGGGGTCATTGCCCTTTTCCAATACAACCTAGTAGGATGTAGTTGATGGGGCATGTGCTTTCTTCCAGCCTTAACAGCTCTACAAGCTCCAATGGCTTTACGTTCCAACTCTCGATTCGATAGAGGTCTGGTTAAGTATAACAAATATCTGTAAACAGTTTATGCCCCTTGTTTTGGCATCCATCCAAAAGTTCTAAACAAATACTCTCTGTTATTGAGAACCTGGTTCCTGGACAAGAGAACTCATTCCACAATATGTCAAAAACTTCAGTGCATAGCCAGTCTTGCTGTCACATTATGTATATTGTTTTATTCCCCACCTATATGGTTTTGAAGGCAAGTACTGCCTAAAATGAATGCAGCCTTAATATCGGATGATACTTTCAATTCATGATAAGTTGAGAGCAGGCGAACTGAGAGCAGGAGAATTGTATGTTTCGCAATATTCGTGAGTTGTGTGCGTGCACGGACACATAATCCAAACTAAATGGAGGCAATTTACAGTTGATAATTCAGCATAAATATTTTTTTTAATAATACTGAATATGCAATGTACCAGATATTTGGTAAACAAAACTGTAAGGTTTCTTTTTGAGTTGAGTGTAGATTGCAGATACAACAGAAATATTGGTGAAATGAGTATTAAAAACACACCGTAACAGAATAAAATATAATTTCAGACTCATTTCAGTTTTATTATACAGTCTAACCTTTAATAAGCAGCCACCAAAGGGAAATGGTCAAACTGGCTGCTTAACACAGGTGGCTGCTTAATAGAGGGTCCATATTTTTACCGAGAAAGCTGAAGTCAAGATGTTTATTGAGACAGATAAAAAGTGATCACGCATGATGGTACATGATTGTACCATGCCTGTAAGTTGTACTGGGGGTAAATGAGAAAAATCTGCAGGAAGAAAATATCTGAACTGACACTATTTTATATAGAAGTTCATTTAAATAAATAAAAAAATTTTGTTATAAAATTAAAAATCCATTATGTTTCAATTAAGCATAAAATAAATCCGTATGAATATTTCATTTAGCAGACACCGTACAATCCAGTAAAAAAGTGTAGCTCATATTCTTCCATTATCTCATGTTAGGACACATTCTGATTCTGTGTTTTATCAACACCTTTTCCGAAAAACCAGACATTTAATTCATCCAAAGTCAACACTTTCTTTTCACAGCAGATATTGTGTACGATATGCATCGGGTCAATCGTATCATGATATGAAAACATAATGTTTTTTCCACTGCATTCACACTTGCTTTCATAGCCAATAAAATTAACTCAATTATGATTTAAACAAA
This sequence comes from Panopea generosa, assembly GCA_029582155.1. Classification (NCBI taxonomy): domain Eukaryota; kingdom Metazoa; phylum Mollusca; class Bivalvia; order Adapedonta; family Hiatellidae; genus Panopea; species Panopea generosa. The sequence continues at coordinate 70,202,965 of CM055903.1, read as the reverse complement.
CTGACAAATTGCAATTATTTTTTTTGATCTAACCCAGTTCTATAATTATGCATAAACACTTCAGTGACAGCGAAATTTGCTTCCAATGTGTTTACACGCGACAATAAACCTAAATAAAACTACCATAAATACAGTTATAGCTTAAACAGTCATGTACCCAGCCTAGGTAACAGTTTCGCTAACGTCATTAATCTCGCTATTCTATTTGTTTATTAGACCATATATGCATACTCTCGCTCTGGGTAAAGTGATGTGTTTTCATAACAGAATGAATGAATATGGTTTTACGGCGTACCAACCCATTATAGGTTATTCGACGCCAACAAGAAGGAAGATTCCAGGTTCACTCGACATGTACAAAAACAACAAATTAACATACAGATTAAAAAGAATACATCAACAAATGCATATGCAGAATGAACCTAGAACCTTGATACCTTTTTACGGAACTGCGGAGTTTCAGCAAATTCTATCGCATTACTCAAATTGTTGACATGCATGAGCCACAGTGATCCTATTCTTGCCATCACTCATATTCTCCCTGGAACTACACAGGGGTTGATAATTTAACCACAATAGTGAACATGACAAAAAAAGATAAAATGAACATGACACCAATTCGGAGGATTCTTACCCCTCTGCAGAGATCGGCAGTGATTCTGTTCTCAGCCAGAACCACACGGGCTTTCATAACAGAAGCAGAAGCGTTAATTGATCACGGGATTATACAATATGACTGGAATAGCGACCAGCCAAAAGGTTTGACTGCTAAGTGATAAGGGTCGGCCACTACATCTGATCGCTTACACCTGGCTGACCGCTTATGGGCATTGTTTGGGATGAAATAGACTGGCAGCTGGCCGCGTTAAAGAGGTTACCATTAAATACATGTACTGTATATAGGCAATTTACACAGGGGGATTTTGAATCAGTCGCTTAACACAGGTGACTGCTTATAATAGGTGACCTCAAGGACATGTTAGACTGTTTATTATTATTTATTAATGTAACAATATATAACATTAGGCTTGTACCTAGTTAATAACTTCCAGAACTGTTCCACTATACCATTCAGTTTTGTGAATATTCTCGTCTGTGTAACTTTCATACAGAATTATGTGACTAACAAACTTTACTTGGTCTCCCAGATCTTGAACTGTAATTCAGCATCTGAAATTATTTCAGATTAAATGTTCAATACAATGTGATACAGCCACTACAGAAATGAGTATGAATTGTAACTGTTATTCAAAACACCAAACATACATGCATACAATTCTGCTACTAATACTTCTATAAATAACAGATATACAGTCAAACATGTCTTTAGTAGCCAGTCAAGGGAAGGAGCAAAAGTTGCCTTTTAAAACAGGTTGTTGCTTAATAGATTGATTTGCTCTGAAAATATAGAAATGGGAAACAGCATGTGTGGCTGTTTAAGACACGTTGCTTCTAAATAAAGGTGATAGATCACATACACAGTTTTGACAGTATTTGTTTGTTTGTATGGTGTATAGTGCCACTTTCAAAAACAAGAGGTTGCAACTAATGTGGTTATATCCGCCGCCACCTTGTTAACCCTTAAAGGCATTTCCGGAGAAGTGGATTTAAATTGTGCAAAATGAAAAAGTCGCAGACACATTGTCTTGTCCCAGTGAACATTGGTGTGATGTTTTAAACTGAACCATAAATATGTAAGTTATAACCCCAAAACAAAAACCAACTCAGTCCCATGACCCATCTTCTCGGGCTGGTTAGCATTTGTGCCAATTTATTTAAAAATCCAATCACAACTAAAGATACGGTCCGAAAAGCAGTGGACAGACGGACAAAGCTGTGACCATGACCTTTGAAGAACAGATCCAAATCATTTACATGACACATCATCTTGTCCTAGTGAACATTTGTGCTGAGTTATTAAAAAATCCAATAACAACTAAAGAAGATAAGGTTCGGCCAGCAGCGGATGGACGGACAGACGGACGGACGGAGCTGAGACCTTGACCTTTGACAAACAGACCCAAGTCATTCGCATGACACATCGTCTTGTCCTAGTGAATGTTTGTGCCAAGTTATTTAAAATTTCAATCACAACTAAAGAAGATACAGTCCAGACAAGAGGAAACACAGTGTATACATTGAATTTCCAAACACCTGACCTTGAGCTATGACCTAGACCTTTGACGAACGGGACCCAAGTCATTCGCATGACACATCGTCTTGTCCTAGTGAACATTTGTGCCAAGTTATTTAAAATTCCGATCACGACCAAAGAAGATACTGTCCTGACAAGAGGAAACACAGTGTATACATTGGATTTCCAAACACTTTACCTTGAGCTATGACATTGACCTTTATTGAACAGACCCAAGTCATTCGCAAGACACATCATTTTGTCCTAGTGAACATTTGTGCCATGTTCCAATCACAACTGGAGGAGATACGGTGCGGACAGCAGGGGACAGACGCACGCACAGATGCCCACATGGAAGGACGCAGCCCATTTCTAAATCAAAGGCCTGAAGGACCTGAGGGAAGGCTCGCTGCTTGTGTTAATTCGAAAATGTAGGTTCGGAAAATTGGAAAACTTAGTTAGATTTCTGATATGTTAAAAGGCAATTCATTGGGATTTAAAAAAGAATGTGGTGTGTTTAATATTTCTTTTGTGTATCTGTATAAATAATCTCCTGCATACAATACAGAGTCCATATCAATACTTTTCCAACAGTAGCTATCAAACGGTTATAATAAAGCATTTGAAAAAATGCAAATACCATGGTACGCACCGTCTTCCATGTGAAAATTGACTGAATATTTGATGACTCTAGTGAAAATATCCATTTCAGGACATTTTGTAAACTGGTAACGTGGTGTTCCAGGATTCCTTTCCACACTTCCACATAAAAGTTATCAACATGAACAACCTGTATGAAAGCTTTACAAACAAACCTTCATATTCTGATGTTTTTCCAAAATCGAAAGAATTGAGTAGTGATGTACAACTCCAGTCAATTTTAATATCTCCAGTTCAATAGTTATGATTTATCGATAACGAAATGCATTCAGCACAAAATGTTCCTGATTGTCTGAGAATATACGACACTTTGTCTAGACCAAAACAAACATGACCTACTTATAGATTGACGTGTATATTGACTTGAGTTATGTTCTATTCTCATATAGCTTTCAATCAACAATATAAATAATCAACAAGAAATGTCACTGTTAAGTGTCACATGCCCCAAATGGTCTGTGAAAAATAACAATATATGATATAATAGGTAGCGATGTATATATGAATATCAAAGGTAATGGACTAATGTTGCAATTCCATGTTTTTTTTACACTAAAGTATGACCTTGACCTTTGTGTAACCTTGATTTTGACATCTGATGTAATGGTCTGAGTATTTCAACAGTTAAATGCAAGTGAAACATTATCATGACATGCTGATCACTTGTGTCAAGCTATTTTAAAATCCCTAAATGTAAGTTACAGATCAATTGTTGATCAATTGATAAATTGAACCAAGTGTTTTTGAAATCCATCCATGCATGATAAAGTTATTAGACAGACGTGAAATTTCAAACAGATTTAAAGTGTTGTCATACATATTCAAAATGTGACAGTGTCTAGGTTTTTCTTATGACACGTCGTCATGTCATCTTGATAAATTGAGCCAAGTTAAAGACAAAGTCACAGACCAGACACGCAATATCAAACAAATTTAAAGTGTGACCTTGACCTTTGAGGAAAGGTTCAGGGTCTTACTTGCGACACTTAATTATATGTCATGTTTATCAACTGAGCCTAGTGTTTTGAAAATATATCCATAGATGACAAAGTTATAGATCGGACAAGAAAAAAATTTCACACAGACTAAAAGTGTTGTCAAACAAACTGAAAGAATGACCTTGACCTTTGAGGTACGCATGTGGGTCTTACACGTGACACTTTATAACGTCATGCTGATGAATTGTGCCAAGTGTTTTCGAAATTTATCCGTAGGTGATAAAGTTTCAAACCTGACACAAAATCTCAATCAGACTGAAAGTGTCATCAACCAAAGTTAAATTGTGACATTGACCTTTGAAGTGGGATTGTGGGTGTAATGCGCGACACATTGTCATGTTATGTCGGTCATTTGTAGCTAGTATTAAGAAAATCCATCAATGCATGACAAAGTTACAGGCCAGACACGAAATCTCAAACAGACTGAAAGTGTTGTCAAACAAAGTCAAATTGTGACCTTGACCTTTGAGGTACGGGTGTGGGTCTTACTCGCCACATGTCGTCATGTTATGTTGATCATTTGTAGCAAGTATCAACAAAATCCATCTATTCATGACAGAGTTACAGGCCGGAAACGAAATCTCACACAAACTCAGTGTTGTCAAACAAAGTCAAATTGTGACCTTAACCTTTGAGGAAGGGGTGTGGGTCTTACTCACGACACGTCGTCATGTTATGTTGATCATTTGTAGCAAGTATCAACAAAATCCATCTAAGCATGACAAAGTTACAGGCCAGAAACCAGATCTCACACAAACTCAAAAGTGTTGTCAAACAAAGTCAAATTGTGACCTTGACCGTTGAGGTACGGGTGTGGGTCTTACTCGCGACACGTCGTCATGTTATGTTGATCATTTGTAGCAAGTATCAACCAAATCCATCTATGCATGACAAAGTAACAGGCTGGAAAAGAAATCTCACACAAACTCAAAGTGTTGTCGAACAAAGTCAAATTGTGACCTTGACCTTTGAGGAAGGGGTGTGGGTCTTACTCGTGACACGTCGTCATGTTATGTTGATCATTTGTAGCAAGTATCAACCAAATCCATCGATGCATGACAAAGTTACAGGTCGGAAACAAAATCTCACACAAACTCAAAGTGTTGTCAAACAATGTCAAATTGTGACCTTTACCTTTGAGGTAGGGGTGTGGGTCTTACTCGCGACAAGTCGTCATGCTATGATGATCATTTGTAGCAAGTATCAACAAAATCCATCTATGCATGACAAAGTTACAGGCAGGAAACAAAACTGATGGACGCTGCGATTACTTTATGCCACCCAAAAAAAATTTTATGTGGGGCATAATAAACAGCATTATAAACTGTGTTGCGTGACTTAGATTTAATCAATCTAAAATATACACCACAGAAACACAACAAACATAACGGTCAGATGATCTAATTAACCGTTAAATATGTTCATCAATACACTGCTTGCATACATGACAGATTGGCACGTTTTTCTAAAAACCAACAAATGTAACCCCGAACCTAATTTCCTTTTTTTACTATCAAAATTAAAACAGGACAATCCGTAGTGAATAAAATTTCACTAACAATCACTATTTACTCAAACTACGAGTTATTATATCGAAAATAAGTCAATATTTCACCCCATTAATGATAACATGTCGAATGGTGTTAGAGATTATATCACCCCCACCAGATGACGTCACTATGCATAGTTACTGTAGTAAATGCGTAAAACATTTTTTTTTAGAGCACAGTGAGATAAGTGTATTCTTCTGCATTTCCATAGAAATTGTATGCTTCCCGTATTGTATTTTTGAACTTTTGTAAAGAAAAATATCTGCAATAAATAAAAAACTTAGAAACTTTTGTTGTATAATACATCCTCTGCTACGGTAAATGCGTGTTGAAAGTTGTGAACTACTTTATTGGTCAATGAATATGGCAGTTCCTGCCATACGTAGTTTGTATAACAGATTGCAAGAGCTGCACTACAACTAAGGAAGTCAGAGCTTTGCTCGCCTTCCAAAAATCAGCTATATCGTGACAGTGTTTATTTGAGACAGAAATCTAAACACTGCCACACTAGAGATTCATGCTGCAGACTCATGATACTTCACCTAGTCACATTATACTGGCAACATACCTATAACTATCCTCTACATGCTGAGCACCAAACAAGGTTTCAATTTTCATGAGAGGTGGCCCTCTAACCCACCACTGCGGTACGGTATGACTGCACTATAGTATATTTTAAAAATATGTACAATTATTACAGAACATTTTTTTATGTTAATAAATTACCTTGCTCTTTGCTGAGCTGGTAGATGGTATCTGTGTGTCATGGTGTACTGCACTTGTAGATGGAAAGTGGACTAAATAGTTTTGAAAAATGTCAGTTGTGATTGTAATAGATTATTGACTGGACTACTGCTCTCCACAAACAAAAATGAAAATCATTGTTTTTAACAGCGGAATTAACATAAATAATTCAGTGATAAATCTATCATTAATCGAAAAGCATGTTATAAATAAATGTTATAAATAAGCTTGTGTAGGGAGCTTCGGAAAAATGAGTTCAAATTAAAATACCTTTTGCAGTACTTATTCCATGCTTTTTTGTTATATGAGCACGGAATCCAGATATTGTCTTTAGCTCTTTTGAACATGATAATCACACACAAACACAGTTATTTATCTTTTAAAGGTTCAGTCTTTGTCACAGCAATGTACAGGGCAGCATGAAAATTAGGGGGCCGATGGAGATGATAATCTAGCAATTAATTTATTATGACTTTATGTAGGTCAATCTAGACTATGTTTGTATTTCTCAAGAATGGGGTTTAACGCCATTTTCAACACATTTCAAGTTATATATGGTATATCCAGTTTTACTGGTGGAGGAATACCTCAGACTGTATCAGACTGAGTAGAACCACTGTCCTTCTGCAAGTAACTGGCAAACTTTATTGCATAAAGTTTTAGCAGTGAGAGGTAGATGATCTTGAGATGTCACCTCAGGCCAAAGAGGACAAACTAATTTTCATCAACTTCAATCTATTAAAAAATTTATTAAAAAAAAAAGTATCTTGCTTACCAATCAACAGTCAATCCCTACACATACTATTTCTACATCTTCCTCAAATATTTTTAACTGCAAACATTGCTCCAGTTGTGACCTCTTCACTGTCCACAACTGATTTAGGAGTTGTTTCGTCGAGTGCAGGTTCTCCAGCAGATGAGATATCTGAGGCACAGCGCTCTGAAAATCTGCATTTCCCGATATGATGAACCGTAATCCTTCAGCAGGAAAAGAAAATAATACATTTATCAAACTGTGGAACGTGTATAGAAGTGACATTGTCATTTTTTTCACTTGAGAATTCTCCATCAATTATAACTCTGCAGATGAACTTATATCCTGCAAAACCATATATCTTTCCAACAAAATAACACTGTGAGCATTGTACTGTTATTTCAATTATAACATGATGACAGTGTCTACTTCAGACAGTATTCTTAGCATTGCCACACTTGAATATCATGCCAGAGACACATGGTATGATACCCCACCCAGTCACTTTATAATGACACTGGGCCAACCAGACCTTTAAATGCTGAGCACCAAGCAAGGAAGCTTCTAGTGTTATTTTTCAAATCTTTGATATGACCCAACATGGAATCAAATCTACAACCTTTCTACATGGGAGGTGGATGCTCTACTTAAAACTTGATTAGTACATATTGCAAGAACTTGCTTCCTGGTCAATGTAACATTAAAATAGAGTGAAAACTCTTCCAAATTAAAATAATTGAGTGACTGATACTCGTCTCTACATTTCTTCATATAGGCATTTACAATCTATTAAATCAAACATGACTTGAACATGTTTACTAAGCATATACTGATGAAACGTCTTACAAAAAAAAATATAAATTATGTATTAGTTGAACAGTCTTTTTTTATTGGTAACTAAAAATACTTTATGTTATTTATTTTTGAAAAATCAAAAAAAAAGGTTGCTTTGATTGGACAATGTCAATGCAAAAATTTGATACATAAATATTTAAAATAAAATTAATTAAAACTTGATTGAATGAATTGTAAATGCCTATATGAAGAAATGTTAATTTTATAACAATATTGTACATTCAAAAAGCCAAAACTTACTTTATCGATGGTCACATTTCTTTACTTATAAATATTTCCATGAATTCTACACTGCCGAGACAAATTACAAAATGATTTAATAGACTGAAAACCAATAAAATACCTTTTAGAAGTCAATATGCAGTTGCATTGATTGTGTGAAAATCTAACAGAGATATAGGCCATGAATTTTTAAAAAGCAATCAATTATAGCTTATTTCAGTTTTTAACACAGTGTTAAATTATTAAAAGGTGAAAAACTCATTTGAATGAATAGGTTTAAAGTCATTTTCAACACATTTCAGGTTATATATGGCATATTCAGGGGTTTTTGGAGGAGGAAGACCTCAGAACATATCTAAGTAGGTTACCACTGTCCTTCCGCAAGTAAATGGCAAACTTTCTCACATAAAGTTTTAAGACTGAGAGGGACTCGAACCTACGGCCTCAGCAGTGAGAAAACTCATTTGACTGCATAACAATACTGTAAAACAGGTTGCTGAGTTTGTAGGGTTATTGTTTCATACCAGTCTGAGCTGTATCCATTGTTCGTGGTCGTACTCGAGAGTTCCGTTAAACTCCCTCATCAACATTGTCGGCTCTATTGCCCTGCCAGGTTGTCCACCGATATCATGTGTGTCTGAAATATAATATTGATTGACTGATTGATTGATTGACTGAATATTAAACATCATTTTTATGCCATCTTCCTGGACTGTGTTTCACGAACATAACATTAGCTATTACTGATTGATTTGATGATTTATTGAATATTTAGCGTCATTTTATGCCATCGTGGGCTAACAGACGATCAGTTAACCTTACCATCTAGCTGTTTTGACAGATCACATGGTCTGATTCAGGGAAACCCTGGTTATGGGGTACTACTAAGTTACATTAATGCTTTAATTGGTTATTAATGCTATATTAATGCAATCACATAGATGATTATGATCACATACATAATTTTTCGCAAAGCGATATTGTAGTTTGAAGACAACATCTGTGAAAACAAACATACGCTGCAACAATAGCACTTAGTCTAATATATACCCAGTTTTAGGTTGTTTGTATATACAGATGAAATGTGGAAATTGTGAAACTTTTCAAAAAAGTTGTTCACAATGTATCTGAAAAACAGTTTATTTTATTTTTTATAAGATATCGAGATGCACATGCGTGACATTTTTATACCAGTTTAAACATGGGCCGGTCCAAGTTTTACTGCAATATTCCCGGCACCGTTTATGTTTCTTTAACGGACGTTTAAAAGGTTATTGAAAAAGAATATAAACTTTAAGAAAAGTATATTCATTTTGAAAAAATGATTATATAATTTCAAAAATTTAATTAATTTTTGTTAAGTTACAATTAAAATGTTTTTATTATTAAGGTTACATTACTCTAAAATGAGTCTAGCTATGAGCCAGAAGAGAAATGCTTTTGGGAAAAGAATACAACAAAGTTTTGTTTTCCAAAGAGTATAATGCTTAGAAATGCTAAACATGTAACTCAGCTGAAATACAAAATATTGAAATAATTTTAGTGTTACTTTTTCATTAACAATAGTTAGGGTCATGTTGATCGAGCTGGGGCCATGACATTTGAAAAGTTCATAGCCCTGATCATAAAAACAACTACATGTACTTTCTATAGCTTTTGTAGCTTGTTGCCAGAAGTAAAACATTTGTTTGAAGTTAAATTGTTTTTAAAGTTGTTAACTTAAGTGAGAAATTTGTGTGAAACAGGAAGTAAAACTGTTTTAGTAAAATATATTTTTTAACCTCCATTTATTCAAATTGTAAGTTTAAAACTGGTCAATTGATGACCCCCAGATTTTGAAAATGACCCCCAGATTTTTAGTCAGTGGGTCATCAATGACCCCCAAAACCTGCAGCTGGAGAAAACACTGAATGAGCTGAGTGAATGAATGTGATCAAATGAATGAATGAATGAACAAACAAAAAATTATAGAACTTAATTAATTAATGAAAAATGCATGATTGATTATTGAATGAAAAATATATGCTAATTCAAATTGAACTTTTAGGTTGCCATGTTATGTTTGTATGTACGTATTAATAATAAACGGGTCATAACATGGCTAAAAAATAACAACAACTTTAATAGGTTAGTCTATAGGGAGCCACTGTTGGTTCCAGTGAAATATAATTTATATTTCATCCAGCCAACAATGCAATGGTTTAGTGCCAAGTGTTGAAACCATGAGCATGCATGCCGATTTCAGTGTTCAAGCGTAAAATTTAACTGATATATTAACAAAACTACAAAGAAATTTTTTTTAAAACAGTGAAAATATCATTTATAATTTCACTATCTCATAAAAAAAGCATCAAATAAAGTGATGCAGTAAATCATACTAAGATAATCTTTACAGAGAGTATGATTTTTGTCAACTTGCTGTTTAGGCCATTATAAATTGCTAGATTATCATCCAAATTTTTCTTAAAAATGGGGAGGATGGGAGGATTTTATTTTTTATTTTCATTTTTTAATATTTTTTTATGAGAATAAAAAGGGTCGGGACACATGAAAATTAGGAAGTGGGCGGGGATGATAATCTAGCAATTAATTTATTATGGCTTTATCCGATTTTTATTACCGAAAATTAACCTGATAAGGGGCCATAACTCCTGTAAAACTTGTCTGATATTGACATACTAACAAATGGATGGACAGGGGTAACACTTAATGCAACATCATTATTCTTCCTATAGCTGTGGCATAATAAAATCTGAAACTATTAAAAACCTGGAAACATTGAAACTGCAGTCTCGAGTAAGAGAAGTTCCACCGTATTTCAAATTACTTAGCCATCGATGCAGTATGTACAACTTACTTCAAAATTATACTTTGAACTCCTCAGACTTGTCCTCTGTTTCTCCCAAAACTTTTCTGGTTTGATGATAAATGCTTTGTTAATATTACCAGGGAAACATTCCTGAAAACAAACGTGAAAAGTCAGATTACTTTGTAACAAAATATATGCAAAAAAAAAAAGTTTCATTATCATTAATAAATAAAATCTGAATGCTTTGGTAAGGCAACCCCACCAAATATGACAAAACAATATTTAAATCTGACTGCTTAACTTAAAATGAAATCCCCATTCCACAAATAGACAGCACTTATATACTGCTTGATGACCTTCACATCATACAGACTCTTTCTTAGATAAAACAATTTTTACTTCTTGTATAACAATTCAAACTGATATAAAAATGAAATCATGTGACTCATTTAATACATCATAAAATATGTTGCGATATTAAGCGGGAAATCTATTTTATAAGGCACATAGCCCAAGTTAGAAAATCCTTTTTCAATACATGTGTACATTATTTTGGCATGTTTGAATAGACAAACCATTTAACAACGAGTCTATAAAGATAGGCATGATATATCTGAAATGTTTTTAGCCAATTTTAAAATTTTAAAAGATCTTATATAGTCTTATTTAATACCCATCAAGATGATCATATCGTTGGTGCTGGTTTTACAAAAGAAGGCTTCAAACATTGTATAATCTGCATGTGTTTGTTTCACAATCAAATTAAAGTAAGTTGATTTAAACTAAGGCCAAAATTAAAAAGTTGTTTGTTTGCAGTCCCCCTACCTACAGACCGTAATCCGTTCAAGTACACCAAATGGACGCAAACGAAACGAATATAAAACGCATTTTAAACGATATACAAACGGACTAAAAATGCAAACGAAACGATAAACGAAAAACGAAACGAAACGATACACGGACGCAACAGGGCGAACGATCCACGAACGATACAAAACGATAATGCAAACTTAAACGCATCAAATAATAAAGATTCGGATATCCTCTAATATTGTCATAGTTATATTGACAATGAAATAAATAATTAAATGAAATGATTGCTCTCTTTGTCATTTAAAATCTTTAAATTGCTTTACCTGTAACTTTAATTAAATTTCTTTGTTATAAGTTTTAATCCCGAATTACCGGTGAAAAACACTGCCTCGGGCATCATTTCTTTACTTGTAAAAGTGTGATAAAACAATCAGATGACACATGACCTGCTTACACAACTACCGCAATTAACTGATTTAATTATCTGAACACCGATTTATGTTGCTGTTCTGTTATATGATTGCCAATCAGGAAAAGTTTTCACGCAATTTTAGAAAATCTGTTTGTTACACCAAAAACTCTTAGGGCTTTTCCAAAATTGTATATAAAAATAGTTCATATATATATATAACAAACACACGTAAAGGGTTGGTGTTTGTTTGTTACTGGGTGTCTTCCAAAATGTTTGTTTTCAATATAGGCATTTGTTAAAAGCGTCAGATGGAAGTACATGTACCAGCGATTTTAGAAGCCATGCCACAAGACATAAAACTTTTACCCTTAAAGGCATCTTTTTTTATGGAAACATCTCCGCCTCCCCCATGCATTTACCATAGTGAAATAGAACGCGACGTTAAATGACGCAAGAAACTGTCAGAGTGACGACATCGCACATTGCCACGAGGTCAGAAATAAATTGTGTTGGAGTAATAGACATAAAGTGTGTGCGCTCGCTACATAAATTAAGGCATGTGTATTTGTAAATATATTTATCTTTGCGGATTATATAAATTATTTTGTTTAATGAATTGTTATAATTGTTTAACATGACAATCTATCGAAATTCATAACTGGAATTAAATTGGGAAAATACTTGTTAATAATGCATTATTCCTGTAAATAAAATAAATACTTGCTGAGGCATCTATACTCTGTTTCTTGCATAATAGCAGATTATACACCACTGCAGATATAAAAAAAACACGGACTGGTTCACATTTATTTACTATATACTTTTTCGATACTGTAATATTAACGTTAGTGTAAACAAGTCTGGCAATGTTTGGCCACTCTAATGATTATGTGACCGTAACGTGTTTATCTGATGTAATTGACATGCCCCGTACCATGTGTATTAAATTTCAATGATTGAGTTTTATGTAACATATTAATCTGCTGTCACGCTACAAATCATCAACTTTATGGTAGACCATATCGAGGGCTTGGCGCAAAACTATTGTAACTAGGTTTTTGCAAATTGTTCAGGAGAAGGAAAAAACTGTTTTTTATTTTCGTCTTTAGATATTTTTGCAAATAGTTTTCAAAATTCAAATGAAAACTGCATTACTTACATTATTAACAAGTGTTATCAATTAAAGCTTTAGTATTACTTGATTTATTTGTAAAAGTTTGAGTTACAATAGTGTTGCGTTGAAAATTCAATAAAACTGAATTTATATTTGGTGCAAAACTATTGTAACTCAAGTTACAATAGTTTTGCACCAAGTTTTACGAGATAAATAATTAATTTCTAAGTTTAAAAATATTGTAACTCAATATAAAACTGTTTAAAATTATGTTGTTATTAATCCAAAATCAATTTTAATTCTGTTAAAGTTTAACACAAACATATATGAAGTTTTGGAAATAAAGAAAAACATATACAAAAGTATATAAAGCTGTATTATTTATGTTTTAGCCTATAAATACAATAATTTTGATAGTTCTCATGTTAACAAACAATTAACCTATGTCATTAACATTGTAAAGCATAATATTTCAGTTATGAAAGTATTAAATTATGTTAATATAAGTTAATATATAAAATTATATTTCCAAATTAGTATTTATATTGTGTAAATTTATATAGTATGCAGATACTATCTGGACCACAACATAATAGTAACTAACTGTCATGTTTAAGGATGCAACATTTTGATATTAATAACCAGTAAATATCAAACAAGATGATAAAACTGTTGTTTTCAGTCTTATAAAAAATATTGATGAATTTTTACCTAGGGTGCAATAGGCAGTTGAGATCAAATTGCATACTACATGATTGTTTTGGTTAAAACCTCATTTATAGACAGACAAATAGACAAAAATAAACCTGTGTTTTATTTAGTTAAAAATTTGGAAAAAGTTATCGTTTAAATTTAAACAAGCAGTAAGTGGGTACTGTGCCCCATGGGCCCACTATACCAACATCACTAACAACTGTACCATCTACATTTGTCATACTGACTCCAATTCCAACTGCACCTTCAAAATCCATCATACCAAATTAATAACACCTTTTAGTCTTCATACATGTACCAACTCCACCACCATGGTACTGTACCCTTTACACCCACAAACTAACATCATTATACCCACTGTACCCTATACAACCACCATACCAACATCATCAACTTTACACTCTACATCTAGTATACTAGCACCATCTTCAACTACATCCTCAACATCGGCCAAACCAAATCCATAAGACACTGATCCTTTATATTCTTTACATGTATCCACTCCATCGCCATACCAACTAAACTATCCACTGTACCTTCAACATCCACCATACCAACCCCACTACCCATTGTATCCACTACATCCATCATACTGACCTAATTAACCACTGAACCATTACACCCCCCAATCCAGTACCATTATCCACTGTTACATCTACATTCACTTTATGAACTCCAACGTTCCCTTTACATGTATTACTTCAGTATATAGGTAATGTATTCTCTCTACCAACCATTATCTATAATACCAACCAGAACCTCATTACTTACTGTACCCTCTACACCCACCATTCAGACTCAACTACATACTGTACCTTTTACATCAACAATACCAACATCACTACCCACTGTGCCCTAAACATCCACATACCAACTTCATTACTCACAATCCACATTATATCAACATCACTACCCACTGCACCATACCAACATCGCTACCGTCTGTTTCATGGACACTACATCCACCATACCATCTCAACTCTTCACTGTTCCTTCTACATCCTCTGCAATTCTTTATTTATTTCACTACTCACAACCCCCTAAATATCAACATCACTACCCATTGCAACCATTACATTCATTATACCAACTGCAACACCACTACTCAATGTCCACTTTGCATCCATATAACTACTCTCTGTACTAACTACATCCACTATACCATATCAACCATCTTAATCACCCATTGTTCCCTTTACACCCATAATACCAACTATACTACTAGCTGTACCCTATACAACCTACATACCAACTAAACTGCTAGCTTTAATATCAATACCCACCATACCAACTACACTACCAGCTGTACACTTTATATTCGCATTACCAACTACACAACCAGCTGTACCCTCCACACCAAGAATACAAACTACACTACCAGCTATACCCTCCATACTCACAATACCAACTACACTACCAGCTGTACCCTTCATACTCACATTACCAACTACACTACCAGCTGTACCCTTTATACTCACATTACCAACTACACTACCAACTATACCCTCCATACTCACAATATTAACTACACTACCAGCTGTTCCCTTTATACTCACATTACCAACTACACTACCAACTATACCCTCCATACTCACATTACCATCTACACTACCAGCTGTACCCTTTATACTCACATTACCAACTACACTACCAACTATACGTTCCATACTCACATTACCATCTACACTACCAGCTGTACCCTTTATACTCACATTACCAACTACACTACCAGCTGTACCCTTTATACTCACATTACCAACTATACCCTCTATACTCACAATATCAGCTACACTACCAGCTGTTCCCTTTATACTCACATTACCAACTACACTACCAGCTGTTCCCTATCGTCTACACCCACCATATCAACTATACTACCAGCTGTACTGTCTACGACTACGATACCATCAACACTACCAGCTGTACTCTCTTCACCCACCATACCAACTACACTACCAGCTGTACCCTCAACACCCACCATACTAACTACACTACCAGCTGTACCCTCGACACCCACCATACCAACTATGCTTCAAGTTGTACCCTTAACACCCACCATACCAACTATGCTTCCAGTTGTACCATCCACACCCACTATATCATCTATGCTACAAGCCATATCCGCTACACCTACCATACCAACTACACTACCAGCTGTACCCTCAACACCCACCATACTAACTACACTACCAGCTGTACCCTCGACACCCACCATACCAACTATGCTTCAAGTTGTACCCTCAACACCCACTATACCAACTATGCTTCCAGTTGTACCATCCACACCCACTATATCATCTATGCTACGAGCCATACCCGCTACACCTACTGTACCAACTACACTACCAGCTGTACCCTCAACACCCACCATACTAACTACACTACCAGCTGTACCCTCTACACCAACAATATCAACTACATTACCAGCTGTACCCTCTACACCCTACATATCGACTACACTACCAGCTGTAATGTCTACACCCATGATACCATCATTCTGCACTACCAGCTGTACTCTCAACACCCACCATACCCACTACACTACCAGCTGTATCATCTACATCCACCATACCAACTACATTACCAGATGTACCCTCTACACCCACACAACCAACTATAGTACCAGATGTATCCTCTACATCCACCATACCCTCTACACTACCAGATGAACCGTCCACACCAACACAACCAACTATAGTACCAGGTGTATGACTACCATACCCACTACACTACAAGATGTACCCTCTACACCCACACTACCAACTATAGTACCAGATGTACCCTCTACACCCACACTACCAACTATGGTACCAGCTGTACCCTCAACACCCACCATACCAACTACATTACCAGCTGTACCCTCAACACCCACCATACCAACTACATTACCAGCTGTACCCTCAACACCCACCATACCAACTACATTACCAGCTGTACCCTCTACATCCACAATACCAACTACAGTACCAGATGTACCATTTACACCCACACAATTAACTATAGTACCAGATGTACTCTCTACATCCTACATACCCTCTACACTACCAGATATACCCTCTACACCCACACAACCAACTACAGTACCAGATGTACATCCACCAAACCCACTACACTACAAGATGTACCCTCTGCACCCACACAACCAACTATAGTACCAGATGTACCTCTACACCCACACAACCAACTATAGAACCAGATGTACATCCACCATACTCACTACACTACCAGATATACCTTATGCAACCACACTACCAACTATAGTACCAGATATACCCTCTACACCCATTATACCCCCTATACTACCAGCTGTGCCTTCTGCAACCACAATACCAACCACAGTACCAGCTGTACCCTCTACACACATCAAATAAATTCTGAGAAACCAAGGTTTATTGATATCTAAAATATATTGTTTTGGTTCTTTAACAGCCATTTTAAAATAATTAGATAGAGTGTTGACTTCTAGTACTGATATATTAAAAAGAATAATACTGAGTGAACCAGGTAATTAGAATAATATCTCATTTTGGAAGTTTTCAAAAGGGATATATTGGTTAAGTAAAGTTATAATTGGTATACATTAAAAGTATGTCGAGTAATATTGTTCGATTGGACGGCCTTTTTATTATTAAAAAAAATGCAAACCAAACAATTTACTGCAAATTTTAATATTCAGATTTTCAAACAATATATCAGCAAATGGCTCTTTTATAGCACAATAAATTATTAATCATCGATTTCATTGTCACTAATGTCCAAATCAATAAAACATTTAACATACTCATCTGACTAAAATTACTTTATTATCAAATTAAAATGTTTTCAAAGATTAGTAAAAAAAAAAAAAAAAAAAAAGTCTCTATACCTGTATTTTTCAAAATCTTGCTTGATTTTTCTGAACTATCATTTGAAACTAATGTATTGCAATATTCTTGGACTAAATAAAAGTGTGTTTATACAGGATAACTGGGTTTAATAAAATTTAAATTCAAGTTACAATAGTTTTGCACCGATATAAATAAAGGTCTCCGAGATATTATTTGGTGCAAAACTATTGTAACTCAAGTTACAATAGTTTTGCGCTAAAGAATTAGTGTAATTGAGATACAATATTTTCACCAAAAGTGAATATTTTCAAAATTATTTAAAATATCAGGACCAAATTTTAACACAAGATGCACATTGTAAAACTACAGTAATTTATGCAAAAAAACGATTTTTGGAAAAAATGGAGTTACAATAGTGTTGCTCTGAGCCCTCGATATCTAACATAGGGTGGCTTAGAAATATTTCAGAATGATTTTAATCAATATTTCAGAAAGATTTTAATCAATATTATTTTAATTTATTTAATTAATATATTATCATATAAAACCCAGCGATTTCTTTAAATATCTAGTTCTTATTATTTATTCTACTGCGGTGTTACAATTGGACAACCAGAGATGATGCGATTGGTGAACATGTCGTGTAAACGTTAAATGGTAAAAGATACACGGTAAACGATACACGCAAAACGATTTGAACGCAAACGCAGGTTAAAATGCATTCACTATCGTTTTGAACTGCATTTTCGTATTTTCTCTAACGTTTATCATAAAAAAAATGCAAACCATTAATGAAACTAAAATGCATTTCAAACGCAAAACAAACGCGTTTGACACGCAAAACGAACGCAATTGAAATGCATTTTTGGTGTACTTGAACAGATTACAGTCTGTACCCTTCAAAAAAGCTACCCACTCAAAAACGTTTTACCACATTTTGGAAGCAATATATATTTTTTTCAATTGTATGAATAGAAGATATTTTTTTAAGGGGATATATCAGGGAAAAACACTGTAAATGTCTTAATAAATAAAATTGTTTTTAAAATGGTTAAAATACATATCTACTAAAATGTGACAAAATTGCTTTTGTGGTAAACTTGAAACGAAATCCTCATTCTAAAAATAGACAGCACTTATATACTGCTAGACAACATTCGCAACATCATTCAAACTCTTTCTCAGATGAAACAATTTTACTAAACCTGTATAACATATCAAATTGAAATCAAAATGAAATCATGCGACTCATTTAATACATGTATGTCACAAAATATGTTGCAATTTTAAGAGGGAAATCTATTTTAATATAGCCTATGAATGTAGCCAAAGTTAGGAAATCCCTTTTCAATATATTATTTTGGCATGGTTAAATAGACATCCTCTAAGCAACATGGAGTCAGAGGGTATATTAAATAGGCATGATATATTGGAAAAAATGTTTATGACAAATTTGAAAATTGTGAAAAATCTTGTTAAATTCCCTTTAAATCAAAAACAAAATCATTTTAATGTTTGGCCTAATCTGTAAGTAAATTTAAACTAATCTAAATGTGGTTTAATGCCATTTTAATACATTACAATTCATATAAAGAGTATCCAGTATTATAGGGAGGAATAAAAACCTAAGATGCATAAAACATGGATCGGATTACGAGCAAAGTCTTTTTGTTTGTAAATGGAACAAACATTCTCCCTTATAATCTGTACAACAAAGCCATGGCCTTGGCAGAGGTGAAAGTTATTTTTAAACTGCATTTTAAAACATGAAGCCTTTCTTTAATCTGACATCGGCTGTAAATCGAACATGCTGATAATCTAATCAGCAATCCATATTGGTTGCTACATTGCCATTTTCCTTGGGCAAGATCACAAGTTTAAGTAAATGCTATATTGTATTTACTTGGACACACAATGGCAAGTGGTCAGCGGGCGGAGCTATAGTCATTCTCGTATCAGGTAAATAAGTTGAAATGAGACATCTAAATACCTGTAACGCTTTTAGCATGGGTTTAACAATCTGCCAGGTGGATCCTCGCATATCCAGAACTATGGTAAACCCCTTCTCTCTGGCATTGTCACTGAAATACAGACAGAGAAAATCAAGTTTTGAAGGTTTCTTGAAGTTTATAGAAAGCAATGACTATCCATTAATCCGATATACACTTTCAATCTTTTCTTGTAGAGATGAAAGGTTACTAAACATGCAACATGTTTGAAAGATTAAAAGTGCTATTCTAAAATGCTGTTTCTGCTTTTAAGGCCATAATAAATTAATTACTAGATTATCATCCTTGCCCGCCCCCTAATTTTTATGCCGCCAAGACCCTTTATATATTTTCATAAGTTTGTTTTTTTTTAAAAATAAAATAAAATAA
The DNA here is from genome assembly GCA_029582155.1 of Panopea generosa. Taxonomy (NCBI): domain Eukaryota; kingdom Metazoa; phylum Mollusca; class Bivalvia; order Adapedonta; family Hiatellidae; genus Panopea; species Panopea generosa. The sequence continues at coordinate 70,182,981 of CM055903.1, read as the reverse complement.
AAATTAAAAATAAAATCATCCCCCCTTATCCCAGTTATGTATCACTCATTTTTTTTTTTTTGGATCAATCGCTTAATTTTGCTTACTTATGAATCAATAATACTTATTACTCCTGCATCCATCGTATAAAAGTTGTAATTTATGCATCAATATATATATATATATACACATGCCAGGCCCGATGAGCTCACGGTTACGCGTCTTCGACTATCAATCCAGGGGTTGTGAGTTTGAATCCCCGCCTAGCAACAGTCTCTGTGATGATTGATATGACATTGTGTCTCATTATCATTCATCTCTCACCGATGATTCAAGCGGGGAAGTTATCAGTTACTTAAGAGATCGAGTGTCCTCAAGTACTGGTTAACCTTTCAGGATACCAGGAAACAGTGATTAGATTGTCTGTCAGTCCACGATGGCATAAAAATGACGCTAAATAATCAATCAATCAATCAATCAATATATATACATAAATTATTTTGGCAGGCCTGGTTGGCTCAGTCTGACTGTCATGTGTTTTCACCCAGAGTTAGTCTACGGTCATAAATCTCCCACTTCTTAATAAATGGGGAAGTAGTCAGTAACTTGCAGAGATAATGTGTGACTAGTACTGTTAACCTTCTAGCTGATCTCAGGACAACATGATTACATGTGCTTAGAACTCATGCTCTAATAATCCCCTACATACAACCAACATTGACCTCGGCACCGGCTTGCCGAACATGCAAACATGCCATTTTTAGGGCATTCACTTCAAAGAACCCAAAGTTTCATCAGTTATAGATATGGAAATTCAGGGGCCTAGTTTAACCATTTTGGGGCCAAAATTCCCCCTGTCCCTCTAATTGTGCTTGTTATATGTGTATCATGATTTTTTTCTGCACAGATACAACACAACGCGAATCAAAATTCTTCCTTTTTGTATAAACAATAATAAAAATATTGCAGCTAGCAGTCCTGGATCTATCCATGAGCAGAGAGTTATTATTTTATGAAAATGTGGAGCAAGTCTCTTGTAATGAATTTTATATCAAATTTCACAATTGGCTTTATTGCAAGTACACCAAGAAGTACCATTTATTTCCTCTAATATCAGTTATTGTCCATCACAACATTTCCAATTAAACTTTCAATTGCAATCTTTCTATGTAATATATCATATGGGTTGCAGCGTTATATTTAGCCATCTTTCTATGTAATGTATCATATGGGTTGCAGCATTACATTTAGCCATCTTTCTATGTAATATATCATATGGGTTGCAGTATTACATTTAGCCATCTTTCTGTGTAATGTATCATATGGGTTGCAGCATTACATTTAGCCATCTTTCTGTGTAATGTATCATATGGGTTGCAGCGTTACATTTAGCTAACTTTCTGTGTAATGTATCATATAGGTTGCAGTGTTACATTTAGCCATCTTTCTGTGTAATGTATCATATGGGTTGCAGCATTACATTAAGCCATCTTTCTGTGTAATGTATCATATGGGTTGCAGCATTACATTAAGCCATCTTTCTGTGTAATGTATCATATGGGTTGCAGTGTTACATTTAGCCATCTTTCTGTGTAATGTATCATATGGGTTGCAGCGTTACATTTAGCTATCTTTCTGTGTAATGTATCATATGGGTTGCAGCATTACATTAAGCCATCTTTCTGTGTAATTTATCATGGGTTGCAGCGTTTCATTTAGCCATCTTTCTGTGTAATTTATCATATGAGTTGCAGCATTACATTTAGCCATCTTTCTGTGTAATGTATCATATGATTTGCAGCATTACATTTAGCCATCTTTCTGTGTAATGTATCATATGAGTTGCAGCGTTACATTTAGCTATCTTTCTGTGTAATTTATCATACGAGTTGCAGCATATATTAAGCCATCTTTCAATCCTGAGTTCCCCCTCTATCCTGCTGGTTATTTTCCCCAATCTCGTAAGCTTTCACCTCTTCCTCAACTGCAAGTACTGATGTTTTGGGTATATTTTCATAATTTAATAAGTATGCTTTCCCTCCAGGAAAGGATACACCTGTATTACTAGCAGAATGCATTCTAGGAATTCCATATTTTTTGTTTCATCACCAGACTTTTTAATTTTTGTCTGTCCGGCAAGGGTTTCCGTTTTGTTACAGTGTGACTATGATAAATAGTGAAATATCCAAATTTTGTTCTTATTACCAAAAAGAGAGAAATGAACAAAAGAATGAAAGCTTTTTCAAAATTTTGTTGAAGAATTCAAGCGCTAGGGAAATACCATTTCTGACAGGGAAGCGCTGGGGTGCCCCTGTGCTTAAATGGCCTGTGGAGAAGCCTGACTAACATCATTTATTTTTCCTCTTTCAACTCACACCTTGGTACACTGGCCAGGTAGGTCATTAAACGTCTCAGGTCCTCATATTTCAAACTTTCTGAATGTATGTGCGACGGGAAGGTCAGAATTGGTCCACCTTGCTTGTCTCGACCACCTGCAAGTAACGTAAACGATCATTTTCTAAACATCTGTACAACTCAAACCGTATGAAGAAGTAAAGTAAACTGTGACAATACCCCAAACTTGCCTTGCTTGGTCTGCAAATTTTATGTGAGAAAGTTTCTCAGAGTCTTAATGCATAAAGGTTCTTCTGCTCAGATTCATTCCGAGGTCTTTCTCTGCTAATAAAACTGGATATGCTATGTAATGAATGATTCAATATGTGAAAATGAGTAAAATTTTACCATACATGTCACAAAATTAGTGAGAGTTTCTGAATTCTATTACGAATCAAAAGATGATGAGTCAATGCCTTTTCAGTCTTTAATCTAATGAATATGCCACCCTCTCCCTCAAGATGAGCTAGACAAAATATAACTTAACAAAATGCCACCCTCTCCCTCAAAATGGGTATAATACAAAATTATGCCTGACAAATATGCCACCTTCTCCCTCAAGATGAGCTAGTCTAAATATTGACTGACAAATATGTCACCCTCTCCCTCAAGATGAGCTAGTCTAAATATTACCTGACAAATATGTCACCCTCTCCCTCAAGATGAGCTGGTCTAGATATTACCCAACAAATATACCACCCTCTCCCTCAAAATGAGCTAGTAAAAATATTACCTGACAAATATGTCACCATCTCCCACAAGATGAGCGTGTCTAAATATTACCTGACAAATTTACCACCCTCTCCCTCAAGATGAGCTAGTGTAAATACTACCTGGCAAATGTGCCACCCTCTCCCTCAAGATGAGCTAGTCTAAATATTACCTGACAAATGTCACCCTCTCCCTCAAGATGAGCTAGACAAGTATTATCTGACAAATATACCACCTTCTCCCTCAAGATGAGCTAGTCTAAATATTAACTGACAAATATGCTACCCTCACCCTCAAGATGAGCTAGTCTAAATATTACCTGACAAATATACCACCCTTTCTCTCAAGATGAGCTTGTCTAAATATTACCTGACATATATACCACCCTCTCCCTCAAGATGAGCTAGTCTAAATATAACCCAACAAATATACCACCCTCTCCCTCAAGATGAGCTAGTCTAAATATAATCCAACAAATATACCACCCTGTCCCTCAAGATGAGCTAGTCTAAATATTACCTGACAAATATGTCACCATCTCCCTCAAGATGAGCTAGTCTGAAAATTACCTGACAAATATGCCACCCTCTCCCTCAAGATGAGCTAGTCTAAAAATTACCTGACAAATATGTCACCATCTCCCTCAAGATGAGCTAGTCTAAAAAATACCTGACAGATATACCACCCTCTCCCTCAAGATGAGCTAGTCTACAAATTACCTGACAAATATACCACCCTCCCTCAAGATGAGCTAGTCTAAATATTACATGACAAATATGTCACCCTTTCCCTCAAGATGAGCTAGTCTAAATATTACCTGACAAATATGTCACCCTCTCCCTCAAGATGAGCTAATCTAAATTTTACCTGACAAATATGCCACCCTTTCCCTCAAGATGAGCTAGACAAAATATTACCTGACAAATAAACCACACTCTCCCTCAAGATGAGCTAGTCTAAAGTCTACCTGGCAAATATGCCACCCTCTCCCTCAAGATGAGCTAGTCTTAATATAACCTGATAAATATACCACCCTCTCTCTCAAGATGAGCTAGACAAGTATTATCTGACAGATATACCACATTATCTGTCAAGATGAGCTAGTATAAATATTACCTGACAAATATGCTACCCTCTCCCTCAAGATGAGCTAGTCTAAATATTACCTAACTAATATGCCTGCCTCTCCCTCAAGATGAGCTAGTCTAAATATTACCTGACAAATATACCACCCTTTCTCTCAAGATGAGCTAGTCTAAATATTACCTGACAAATATGCCACCTTCTCACTCAAGATGAGCTAGACAAAATATTAGCTGACAAATATGCCAACCTTGCCCTCAAGATGAGCTAGACAAAATATTACCCGACAAATATGCCAACCTCTCCCTCAAGATGAGCTGGACAAAGTATTACCTGGCAAATATACCACCGTCTCCCTCAAGATGAGCTAGCCAAAGTATTACCTGACAAATACGCCACCAACTCCTTCTAGATGAGCTAGAAAAAATATTACAAGACATATATACCATCCTCTCTATCAAGATGAGATAGACAAAATATTTTCTGACAAATATGCCACCCTCTCCCACAAGATAAGCTAGACAAAGTATATCCTGACAAATATACCACCCTCTCCCTCAAGATGAGCTAGACAAAATATATCCTATATGCCACCCTCTCCCTCATGATGGACAATACAAAATATTACCTGACAAATATGACACCCTCTCCCTCAAGATCAGCTAGACAAAGTATTACCTGGCAAATATACAATCATCTCCCTCAAGATCAGCTAGACAAAATATTACCTGACAAATATGGCAACCTCACCCTCAAGATGAGATAGACAAAATATTACCTGACAAATATTCCAACTTCTCCCTCAAGATAAGCTAGACAAAGTATAACCTGACAAATATACCACCCTCTACCTCAAAATGAGCTAGACAAAATATATCCTATATTCCAACCTCTCCCTCAAGATGAGCTGGACAAAGTATTACCTGACAAATATTCCATCCTCTCCCTCAAGATGAGCTGGACAAAGTATTACCTGACAAATATACCACCCTCTCCCTCAAGATGAGCTAGACAAAATATTACTTGATAAAACTATGCCATCCTCTCCCTCAAGATGAGCTTAACAAAATATTACTTGGCAAAAGTAGCCATCCTCTCCCTCAAGATTAGCTAGACAAAATATTACCTGACAAATATGCCACTTCTCTCTAGATGAGCTAGACAAAATATTACCCGACATACTTACCATCCTCTCTATCAAGATGAGATAGACAAAATATTACCTGACAAATATTCCAACCTCTCCCTCAAGATAAGCTAGACAAAGTATAACCTGACAAATATACCACCCTCTCCCTCAAAATGAGCTAGACAAAATATATCCTATATTTCAACCTCTCCCTCAAGATGAGCTGGACAAAGTATTACCTGACAAATATATCAACCTCTCCCTCAAGATGAGCTGGACAAAGTATTACCTGACAAATATACCACCCTCTCCCTCAAGATGAGCTAGACAAAATATTACTTGACAAAACTATGCCATCCTCTACCTCAAGATGAGCTTAACAAAATATTACTTGGCAAAAGTAGCCATCCTCTCCCTCAAGATTAGCTAGACAAAATATTACCTGACAAATATGCCACTTCTCTCTAGATGAGCTAGACAAAATATTCCCGGCATACTTACCATCCTCTCTATCAAGATGAGATAGACAAAATATTTTCTGACAAATATGCCAACTTTTTCCTCAAGATATGCTAGACAAAGAATAACCTGACAAATATACCACCCTCTCCCTCAAGATGAGCTAGACAAAATGTATCCTATATGCCACCCTCTCCCTCATGATGACCAACACAAAATATTACCTGACAAATATGCCACCCTCTCCCTCAAGATCAGCTACACAAAGTATTACCTGGCAAATATACAATCCTCTCCCTCAAGATGAGGTAAACAAAATATAACCTGACGAATATGCCAACCTCACCCTCAACATGAGCTAGACAAAATATTACCTGACAAAAATGCCAACCTCTCCCTCAAGATGAGCTAGTCTAAATATTACCTGACAAATATGCCACCCTCTCCCTCAAAATGAGCTAGACAAAATATTACCTGACAAATATACTGCCCTCTCCCTCAAGATGAGCTAGACAAAATATTACCTGACAAATATATCACCCTCTCCCTCAAGATGAGCTAGACAAAATATTACCTAATAAATATACCACCCTTTCCCTCAAGATGAGCTAGTCTCAATATTACCTGACAAATATGCCACCCTCACCCTCAACATGAGCTAGACAAAATATTACCTGACAAAAATGCCAACCTCTCCCTCAAGATGAGATAGTCTAAATATTACCTGACAAATATGCCACCCTCTCCCTCAAAATGAGCTAGACAAAATATTACCTGACAAATATATCACCCTCTCCTCAAGATGAGCTAGACAAAATTTTACCTGATAAATATGCCACCCTCCCTCAAGATGAGCTAGACAAAGTTTTACCTGATAAATATACCATCATCTCCCTCAAAATGAGCAAGACAAAATATTACCTGACAAATATGGCATCCTCTCCCTCAAGATGAGCTAGACAAAGTATTACCTGACAAATATGCCACCTTCTCCCCCAAGATGAGCTAGACAAAATATTAGCTGACAAATATGCCAACCTTGCCCTCAAGATGAGCTAGACAAAATATTACTCGACAAATATGCCAACCTCTCCCTCAAGATGAGCTGGACAAAGTATTATCTGACAAATATACCACCGTCTCCCTCAAGATGAGCTAGACAAAAATTTTCTTGAGAAAAGTATGCCATCCTCTCCCTTAAGATGAGCTAGCCAAAGTATTACCTGAAAAATATGCCACCCTCTCCCTCTAGAAGAGCTAGACAAAATATTATAAGACATATATACCATCCTCTCTATCAAGATGAGATAGACAATTTTTTTTCTGACAAATATGCCACCCTCTCCCTCAAGATAAGCTAGACAAAGTATAACCTGACAAATAAACCACCCTCCCCTCAAGATGAGCTAGACAAAATATATTCTATATGCCATCCTCTCCCTCATGTTGGACAATACAAAATATTACCTGACAAATATGCCACCCTCTCCCTCAAGATCAGCTAGACAAAGTATTACCTGGCAAATATACAATCCTCTTCCTCAAGATGAGCTAGACAAAATATTACCTGACAAATATGGCAACCTCACCCTCAAGATGAGATAGACAAAGTATTACCTGACAAATATTCCAACCTCTCCCTCAAGATGAGCTGGACAAAGTATTACCTGACAAATATACCACCCTCTCCCTCAAGATGAGCTCGACAAAATATTACTTGACAAAACTATGCCATCCTCTCCCTCAAGATGAGCTAGACAAAATATTACTTGATATAAGTAGCGATCCTCTCTCTCAAGATTAGCTAGACAAAATATTACTTGACAAATATGCCACACTCTCCCTCAAGATGAGCTAGCCAAAGTATTACCTGACAAATATGCCACCTCTCTCTAGATGAGCTAGACAAAATATTACTCGATATATATACCATCCTCTCTATCAAGATGAGATACACAAAATATTTTCTGAAAAATATGCCAACTTCTTCCTCAAGATAAGCTAGACAAAGTATAACCTGACAAATATACCACCCTCTCCCTCAAGAATAGCTAGACAAAATATATCCGATATGCCACCCTCTCCCTCATGATGACCAATACAAAATATTATCTGACAAATATGCCACTCTCTCCCTCAAGATAAGCTAGACAAAGTTTTACCTAGCAAATATACAATCCTCTCCCTCAATATGAGGTAAACAAAATATTACCTGACAAAGATGCCAACCTCACCCTCAACATGAGCTAAACAAAATATTACCTGACAAATATGCCAACCTCTCCCTCAAGATGAGCTGGACAAAATATTACCTGACAAATATACCACCCTCTCCCTCAAGATGAGCTAGACAAAATATTTTCATTGACAAAAGTATGCCATCCTCTCCCTCAAGATGAGCTTAACAAAATATTACCAGACAAATATGCCACCCCTTTCCCTCTAGATGAGCTAGACAAAATATTACCAGACATATATACCATCCTCTCCTTCAAGATGAGCTAGACAATATATTACCTGACAAATATACCACCCACTCCCTCAAGATGAGCTTGACAAAATATATCCTATATACCACCCTCTCCCTCATGATGGACAATACAAAATATTACCTGACAAAATATGCCACCCTCTCCTTCAAGATGAGCTAGACAAAATTTTACCTGATAAATATGCCACTCTCCCTCAAGATGAGCTAGACAAAGTTTTACCTGATAAATATACCATCATCTCCCTCAAAATGAGCAAGACAAAATATGGCATCCTCTCCCTCAAGATGAGCTAGACAAAGTATTACCTGACAAATATGCGACCATCTCCCTCAAGATGAGCTAGACAAAATATTATCTGACAAATATATCACCCATTCCCTCAAGATGAGCTTGACAAAATATGTTCTATAATAAATGCCACCCTCTCCCTCATGGTGGACAATACAAAATATTACCTGACAAATAAGCCACCCTCTCCCTCATGATGGAAATACAAAATATTACCTGACAAATAAGCCACCCTCTCCTTCATGATGGACAATACAAAATATTACCTGAAAAATATGCCACCTTCACCCTCAGGATGGGTACAATATCAGCTGCCTTCAGTCCTGCGACCACCTGAAAACAAAAACAAAAATAAAAATAAATTTCAGTCACTTCATTAAGAGCCCAAGAGCTTAAAAAATCTCAACTAAAGAAAGGAGAGAAGGGTGGGGAGTGTTTATTGGATTATCATACTGCCTACTCGATTAACTGAAAAAAAACATAGTCAAACCTGTGGAAGTGGTCACCTCTATTAAGCAGCCACTTGTCTTAAGCAGCCACATTTGCTTTTTCCCTTTTCTATGCTTTCAGAGTAAATTAACCTGTATTATATAAGCAACAACCTTTCTTAAAATGCCACTTTTTGTCCTTTCCTTGAGTGGCTGCTTAAGACAGGTTTGACTGTACATAGAAGATGTCATCAGTTATAATAGACAAAGTTTGCTCCTTTTTGTAGGTTAGTCTTATGATGGGGTAGCCTGATTAAATATGGTGTGAATTAACAGCTTTTTTATTATTTGGATATCTGATTTATTGTCCATAATGGGAGACACAAAATAAAAAATCTTTAAAAGGTGATTGATTTATTAAATACTTAAGAGTCATTTTTATGCCACCGAGGGCTAACAGACGATCAGTTAACCTGACCACTGTTTCCTGGGATCCTGAAAGGTTAACCAGTACTTGAGCACACCTCATCTACGCATGTAACTGATGACTTTCCCTCTTAAAAGGCTTCTTTGAGACATGCAATAACAGAGGTGCTTTCCAATTTTGCTGTGTAGCGTGCTGTATATGAGTGTATGAAAGGGTGTAATAATACATGTAAGATTTGTAATGGTGTCCCTAAACTGGTTCTTAAAAAAAAAAATTTGCCATGCTCCTACCTACTCACCCAAAATTGCAGCAACCCAAAATATATGATAAACCCTTTTTCATATATCTGTCCATTTTCGTTTATAACGACTACGCAAACTAAAAAAAAAAAAAAGCTACCTACCTACTCACATGAAAAATATTGGCTTAGAGCACAGCAAACAAAATTTTTTTTTAAGGATAGCCTAAAAGATGTACTTGAAACCAAAACAATACTTTTTTGAACAAAGTGTTCAACATTACATTGGCTTCGTCCCAATAAATTAAATTGGAAACAAGAGGGCCAAGATAGCCCTATATCGCTCACGTGAGTGACCTTGAGTCACCCAACTTAAATACATTATATAATACATGTACACAGTACAAACACTTAAAATTCCAGATAAACGAGATGGAAAAGAATTTTGATTTGTTTTGAAGATGTAACAGATGCGTAGAAGAAATCAAACTTGGTAGAGGTTCACCCATGGTAAATGTCAGTGAAATTACATTGAAATCAGGTCAGTAGATTCTGACAAGAAGGCTTTCAAAGTTTTTACTATAGCTGCCTATATAGTAAACCAGCAACTCACTGTGACGGTCATGTTTTTAAACAAACCACAACGGCTCGAACAAACTTGGTAAAGGGTCACCCAAGAAACATTTCTGCAAAATTGTTTTAAAATTGATCCGGTGGTTTCTGACAAGAAGATTTTTTAAGATTTTACTATAGCTTATATATAGTAAACTAACCCCACCAACTGACCGCCATGTTTTTTGACGAATCAAGATGGTTGAACAAACTTGGTTGAGGGTCACCCAAGGAACATTTGTGTGAAATTATTTTAAAATTGAGCCAGTAGTTTCTGACAAGAAGATATTTTAAGTTTATACTATAGCTCATATAGTAAACTAACCCCATCCCCTGGCCACCATGTTTTTTTAAGAATCAAGATGACTTGAACAAACTTGGTAGATGGTCATCCAAGGACCGTTTCTGTGAAATTAATTAAAAAAAAGCCAGTAGTCTCTGACAAGAACATTTTTTAAGTTTTTACTTATTAAACTTGCCCGGCCCCAGGCAGCCATGTTTTTTGACAAATCAAGATGGCTTGAACAAATTTGGTAGAGGGGCACCCAAGGACAGTTTTTATGAAATTATTTTAAAATAGAGCCAGTAGTTTCTGACAAGAAGATTTTTTAAGTTTTTGCAATAGCTTAAATAGTAAACTAACCCCACCCCCTGGCCGCCATGTTTTTTGACGAATCAACATGGCTTGAACAAACTTGGTAGAGGGTCACCCAAGGAATATTTCTGTAAAATTATTTTTAAATAAAGCCAGTAGTTTTTGACAAGAAGATTTTTTAAGTTTTTACTATAGCTTAAAATATATTATAAACTAACCCCACCCCTTGGCCGCCATGTTTTTTTAACGAACGAAAATGGCTTGAACAAACTTGGTTGAGGGTCACCCAAGGATCATTTCTGTGAAATTATTTTAAAATCAAGCAAGTAGTTTCTGACAAGAAGATTTTTTAAGTTTTTACTACAGCTTATATAGTAAACTTAACCCCACTCCCTGGTCACCATGTTTTTTGAAGAATCAACATGACTTGAACAAAAGTGGTAGAGGGTCACCCAAGAAACATTTCTGTGAAATTATTTTAAAATCAAGCCATTTACGTTTTTGACAAGAAGATTTTTTAAGTTTTTACTATAGCTAATGAATATATTAAACTAACCCCACCCCCTGGCCGCCATGTTTTTTTTGAAGAACCAAGATTACTCGAGCAAACTTAGTTGAGGGTCACCCAAGGGTCATTTCTGTGAAATGATTTTAAAATCGAGCCAGTCGTTTCTGACAAGAAGACTTTTTTAAGTTTTTACTATAGCTTAAATAGTAAACTAACCCCACCCCCTGGCCCCCATGTTTTTTGACGAATCAACAAGGCTTGAACAAACTTGGTAGAAGGTCACCCAAGGACCATTTCTGTGAAATTATTTTAAAATCGAGCCAGTAGTTTCTGACAAGAAGATTTTTAAATTTTAACTACAGCTTATATAGTAAACTAACCCCATTCTCTGGCCGCCATGTTTTTTGACGAATCAAGACGACTTGAACACACTTGATAGAGGGTCACCAAAGGACCATTTCCGTGAAATTATTTTTAAATCGAGCCAGTAGTTTTTGACAAAATGATTTTTTTAAGTTTTAAGAATAGCTTATATAGTAAACTAACCCCACCCCCTGGCCGCCATGTTTTTTTGACGCATCAACATGGCCTGAACAACTTGGTAGAAGGTCACCTACGGACCATTTCTGTGAAATTATTTTAAAATCAAGCCAGTAGTTTTTGATAAGAAGATTTTTTAAGATTTTATTATAGATACGTATATAATTAACTAACCCCACCCCCTGGCTGCCATGGTTTTTTAACGAACGAAAATGGCTTGAACAAACTTGGGAGAGGGTCACCCAAGGATCATTTCTGTGAAATTATTTTAAAATCTAGCCAGAAGTTTCTGACAAGAAGACTTTTTAAGTTTTTACTATAGCTTATATTGTAAACTAACCCCACTCCCTGGCCGCCATGTTTATTGACAAATCAAGATGGGTTGAAAAAACTTGGTTGAGGGTCACCCAAGGAACATTTCTGTGACATTATTTTAAAATCGAGCCAGTAGTCTCTGACAAGAAGAT
>CM055903.1:70117131-70170131 GCA_029582155.1 Panopea generosa | reverse complement strand
ACCAATTAATTTTGTACTGTTCTACATATAGAGACATGCACTTCTGGAACACTGGATACATTACCAATGGTTCTAAAAGTGCCTTATTCCCATAGATAGTCCTCTGTTGGTTCAAATATGCAGAAAAAAACATGGGGTTGACCAGGTTGCTTTTTCACAATTTCGATGGTTTGATGGCACCCCTTCATTTTTGACAATTCTGCCCATTTGTCGCAGTGTATCACTACGCATCTTTAAACTGTTATAGCATCATCAAACAGTTCCCAGGGTCACCCAAACTTTGCAGAAATCATGAAAATGTTCCAATGTTCCCATATGCACAAAGAAATATGACATTTTATGCATTTTTAAAAAAAAAATTACCCAACCGCTTTACACAGCTCTAATTTCTTGGGCGTAATAATCTTGCTACCGTCATGCAAGGGAGGTAATTGTTCAGTGAGACCTTGAAGAGTAGATATTGTCATGACATGTGACTGAAATTTTTGTCAAAAAAACCTTTACCATTTCTAAATATAAAAGTACGCCTTTTGAATTCATCGCGCAACTGTTTTCGAATTCATGCACCAAAATAAGATGGCGGTCACACATGCATAAATCAGTTTCGGACGACTCGAAAACAGGAAAAACTGCCAAATTTTTTTAGCCATTGTACCTTAATAAAAATAATTCTAGAAAAAGAAATAGTTTGAAAATGTCCTTGTATTGCCTCCTATAGTGTATCTGTCTGACTGCATATTCATTTTATTGTATATGCAACATTACATAACTTAAGTGTCAAAATACATGACCATATATGGATAAATAGTTGTTTTTGCTTCGAATAATGCTCCGTTTTGTTGCAAAACTATATATTTGACTTTTTTTATATCTATAACAAACAAATATTAATGTTTGAAGGTGCCCAGCAATAATTTGCATGTCACTGACACTAACCATGCCCCCTTTTTCAATACATGAATGAATAACATACTTTTGTACATGCATTAGATTCATTATCAACTATGAATATATCCCTTACCAATTGAGGTATCTATTAGACATATATTAAATTCCTATACTATTTTGTTTATTTTATCAATAAAAATAGCAAATGAAAGTAAAGTGTTCATGAAAATCACTTTAAAGCAAGAAAATGAAAAGATGAATGAAAATGAGACAAAATATGGATACAGCATATTTGGCTGGACCGATAAGCTCATTGCAAAAAGACGGTTTGCTAAAGCGCATCTCTTTACGACAAATTAAATTAGTTTGAAATAAATATATCAAAGAATATCGCTATAAGAAATATTTGTCGCGAGATGACTCGTTTCTTTACAGATTTTCCAAAACTGGCATAAAAAAATGGGCAGTTAAAATAGAGTTGTTGCAATAATTATATGAAAATTAGAAATTGTCATATTTGAGAATGCTATACTGTTGAATGTGGAGAAAAATATTGTACACATTCAATAACAGACATTGAAAAAACATCATCTTCAATGAGAAAAATCTATATTCTATAGCAAGCATCATGTATTTTTATTTGAAAAAAAAGTAAGAAGAACAACCGAAAGAAATCAGATGATGGTACAAAAGTTTCAAGCACAGGTTAACTAAACGCTGAGAAATTATTACGCGAATCTGTTTCGCGTCATTTCAAAGATGTCGCATTTTACCATTTACCTGAATGTCCAAGAGTAGGTAAATACTGTGTATAAGCCAGACCCAGCCGCATAAATATCAACAATGAGGAGAAAAAAATGACAGTAAAACAAAAATGGCAGTCATACGCCATACCATTAAAATGAAACGCGACAGTTTGGCGGTCGGTATATCGAAAACTGGATACAGAGCTGTTGATAACAAATATCAATGACAAAATAATGAAACAGGAAATTTCTCCATAATTCATGATCAATATAATATTAATTGATAAACAGCGACATAAAAACAATATTGCTCATACGCGACCAACCGTATTGTCAAAAAGCATGCGCTAAAGAGTGGAAACAGTATCGCGACAAATGTTACCATTTTTATGTGGGTGGGGTATGAATTATACATAAATAATGAGTTTCTAACACAAAAAAATGGTTTAACTTACATGAATCATGAAATCTGGATGCAGTGAATGCTCTAGACATGCTTTTGTTGTGATATATTAGCATCACTGTCTCTCTGTGTGATTTTCAAGTGTTTTTAAGTGCAAACTTCTATTCATTTTAGCCAGTATTTTGAGACAGATGGCTAAAATCAAGTCTTATCACATGATGCAGCAAAGCATATTTGCATACATGATCATTTCTTTTTCAGTTAAATAGATGATCTCACTTTTTGTTCCTTCCATTGAATTGAATAAATCCTGATTCAAACATTTCCATGACAAATTTTCAGCTGCTCAGTCTCATTGCCCTATTTGCTTTACTGTTTTAGCTTCAAGTTTGGTTTTGCCTGTGTGACACTTCTCTATTACACTCAAAGTCATCCATTTTTCACAAAAAATACATTTATTTTTCCATTTAGAGGTTTCAAATACAGTATTTCCCATAGAAAGTGACATATTTTCAAAAAGAAAGTAAATCTGAATCACAAAGATGCAGTTTCCTCCCAGCGTCTACCGAAAATGATCTGATTCTTGAACGTCTCACACACCAATTAATTTTGTACTGTTCTACATATAGAGACATGCACTTCTGGAACACTGGATACATTACCAATGGTTCTAAAAGTGTCTTATTCCCATAGATAGTCCTCTGTTGGTCCAAATATGCAGAAAAAAACATGGGGTTGACCAGGTTGCTTTTTCACAATTTCGATGGTTTGATGGCACCCCTTCATTTTTGACAATTCTGCCCATTTGTCGCAGTGTATCACTACGCATCTTTAAACTGTTATAGCATCATCAAACAGTTCCCAGGGTCACCCAAACTTTGCAGAAATCATGAAAATGTTCCAATGTTCCCATATATGCACAAAGAAATATGACATTTTATGCATTTAAAAAAAAAAAAATACCCAACCGCTTTACACAGCTCTAATTTCTTGGGCGTAATAATCTTGCTACCGTCATGCAAGGGAGGTAATTGTTCAGTGAGACCTAATATGCATTAACTACAGAGCCAACATAAGAGAAATAATTCAATTGATATTCAATGAAGACATAATGCCTTGTTGAAAGAGGGTCTAAACGAAGCTTTGAAAATTTCACAAAATTATTCAAAGTGGACAGACATGAAATTATAAACATTGTCTTTTGCCCATTTCAGTACGTTTAAGTGATTTGTTTTTTCAACATTGAAGTTAAGTATTTGGAATTTGCGCAAAACATATCCTTGAATGATAGATGTAGCTAAAAAATTTGCAATGGTTTGCATGGTAATGTGAGATGGTTTATACAGGTTGGACACTGTATTGTCATAGCATTAACAAATGGCTGAGCAGACATGCAGACAAATGACAATTTCATAGTAAAAAATTAAGGATGGCAACGAATGGCAATATTGATATTCGGTCATTCTTTTGAACGAATATTCAAATATATTCGGTCAAGATCTTAAAAATAAATAATCATCAACTTTCTATCTCGAACGTTTTTACTCGCCATATTTGTTACTTTCTCTTTCAGCGGAAATGGTGCTGATGAATAAATACTCAAAAGCAAACAATTGGAATATCATTGTCGTCAAAATTCAACATGACGTGGAACTTGATGATGCATAATTAATAATAATAAATTAATAAATGCTATGTTATATTAGCTTTACTAAGTTAAATGTTCGTATGTTTGTATAGTTTATAAGTAATTAACTATTTATAAATGAAATTGAAAAACAAACATAAAAAAAAAAATATATATATATATATATATATATAAGTAAATTCGTCTACTACTTAGCGCATTCATTATTCACAAGTACATAAACGGCCTTCAAATCAAAGAAGTATGCTCTTCAATTAGGTATAAGATTGGTAAATAAACAAACTTGCTCTCACCTTTTCAAAACAGGGTGATTTACAACGGACCGTAAAGGCAGATCGATAATTAAAATTGCCTAAGGCAAACAATTAAAGGATTACCGATCAGGACTCCTTATCACCTTGACAACGTCCAATTGACACCCGTCTTTGGAGGAAATCGATAATTACCGTGTCTTAACCTGGTTGATATAACACCTTTCGAAACCATTTGTGGCAAAAATATTGAAATTGAAAATAAAAAATAGAAAACAACTTGAATTTACTATATTTTTTAAATATTTTTTTTGTTGCGAATATTCGAATATCAATATGACATTCGAATATTCGGACATATGACCGAATATTCGAATATCCGAATATTCGTTGACATCCTTATAAAAAATATTAAGCTGGAGATTGAATGAAGGGGAAACATGGAAATTAAGTGTATATAAATTGGTATCATTTTTTTCCTTTTCCAGAATTTAGACTGATTTAAGCCCTTAAACAAAGGTTTGATAGACAATATTTCATATTCTGGCCAGATTCTTATCAAGTTATTCATAACCTTTAAGGTTTCAGTCTTCTCTTGCAGAGAAATCCTATATAAAACTATACAGTTATTTGTTTCCCTAGTCAATGAACCAACAGTCATATTTATAAAATAAGATCAGGTTTAAATTTACTGTCATTAGCCCCTAAAACCCATGTATCTGTTCTGGTAGACAGTGTGAATGAAACCAATACAGATCTCTTTCATTTGGTGCAATTGGGATTTAGGCAAATTTTACCAAATGATTATAACTTTATATTTTCACAAATGATTTTGCAAGAATGCATTTTCATGAAATTGTTAGGCTCCAGTTTGGGAAACAGTGAGTTTCAATGAAAAATATAAACAAAAGCTATGAAATTTCACATAATCAAAGAACATTATATCTAAACTGTCTAAAAAAAAATCTCCCAAATTATGTACAAATATTTAGAAAAAATGACAATGACATCACAAAATGAAATTATGATGTTATCTGAGTTCAAATAAGAATAGTTCTGTTCTTCAAATATAGAATTTTTAAATGTAGTTGATGTGTAAAATTATTCTTATTTGAGTTAAAATAGTTTTGCATTAAATCAAATTACTTCTAAAGTTTAAAAAAAGATTACAGGACAATTCTAACTCAAGTTAGAATTGTCTTGCACTGAGAAAATTACTTCTAAAATTTGAAAAAAAAATTGCAAGACTATTCTAACTTAAGTTAGAATAGTCTTGCGCTCAGAAAATTATCATTCCAAGATAGAATATTTTTTAATTATTTTAATAACTTAAAAAATATTTTGAATATAACTATAATATTTTTACAGGTTGTGTATTTAAAGAATTGAAACCAAAAAATATTAAAAAACCATTTTCTGAAAAAATGAAGTTAGAATAGTCTTGCGCCGAGCCCTCGATATGTCCTATCGTTTTCATTCTGAACATGAAAGTAGTTTTCAGAAATCTGTTTCCTTGGTGGAACCAGCACTTAGTGCTATGAATATTACATATTGCCACAAGTCTGACTTATGACCTCTGCATGGCAAAGCAAATCTTATTCATTTTATAATTTAAATAATAATTTAATTTAATAAGAAAGAAATTCAATGAGAGAAAAGTTAGGGATATATTATACAGAATCTTATAGGTTTTATAATACAACATTTCTCTTACATGTTACTTATCATTTTAAACTAACTCACTTAACTACTGGGCTGCGTTCAGCACCATTAAACAGCAAACGGGTTTGATGCCTGGTTCCCTAAAATTGACGCGTACTGCTTGCTAATATGAGGTTAAGCCAATGTCCAGGAAAGTATGTTAGCTAATGTTACCAAACGTTTAACCAAACTGAACGCAGCCCTGCAGCTATTTTTTGGTGGTTCACTTTTAGCTCTACTGGCCAAAGGCCAGAAGTGCTTATGCGATGGCGCGTTGTCCGTCTTCCGTCGTCTGTCGTCTGCAAAGTGTGTTAGCAGCACATTCTCTGAAACCAATAGGCCAATTAAACTGAAACTTCACATGGATGTTTCTATTGCATAGAAGACTATACAGAAGAATTTCTTTTTCGATCTGAAATTCAAGATGGCTGCCATTACTAAAAATAGTCCAAAACTTAAAAAATCTTCTTCTCATGAACGGCCCAACAGATTTTCAAAATGTTTATGTAGTAATGATGACCAACTATAGTTTTGTTAGATTTATTCAAATGGTGTCCCTAGGGTTAAAAATGACCTCGCCCCAAGGGTTCAATTAGGGGACACATGTCATTATAATATTTGTTTTTATTTTTTTTTTAAATGTTTCTATTGCATAGGAGACTAAAGAGAAGATTTTTTTCGATATAAAATTCAAGATGGCTACCATTACTAAAAATAGTCCAAAACTTAAAAAAATCTTCTTCTTATAAACGGCCCATCAGATTTTCAAAATGTTTATGTAGTAATGATGACCAACTATAGTTTTGTTAGATTTGTTCAAATGGTGTCCCTAGGGTTAAAAATGATCCTGCCCTGATGTTTCTATTGCATAGGAGAATTTCAAATAGTGCTATGGCCACTATACTTCTTTATAAACTAGAGCTCTAATTAGTACAAAATTTTTAATGTATTTCGTGATTCAGAAATGACATTGGTATGTTAGCTTCAGATGATAATGCTTGTGTCATCGTACATAATAACATTGAGAATCTATGTACCTTTATAAGATATTCAGCAGCCTCACTTAGTTTAAAAGGCAATGTTTCTTAGAAATTACCCATTCACTTGAAAATGTTATTGACTGATGCAGAGTCTGATTTCTTGATTTGAGCCTATTTCAGATGGAAAGTAGTAGTGCGACATATTGAAATTCTCCAAGTAGCCTTTTGACTATTTTTTATTATGCACCTTCCAAGATCATTGGATATCCAAATAATGAAAAAGCTGTCCATCCGTGCCTTATTTAATCAGGCCAGTACCTATAATTGCAAACTTTTTTATCAGAAGAGGCTATGAAGCATGCTGAAACATTTAGTGGTGTTTCAGACGTGTATTAATTAAGCTTTGTTTCTGATTATGAGCATTCAAGAACAAGTTGATATTTAAATTCATGAATGCATTGATGATTTATAAATGACAGTGTTACATTTTTATAGCAATGATAGAAATGACTGTTTGATGCAACTTTTGCCTGTTGATCTTATTGTACCCAGACATACCAATTGTGAAAACAAGTTTTCACTTGAAGCATTTGAACCTGCTACAGAGTCTTTTTATACATCAATTTTAATCTTTCGTTCCACCAACCAAAGAAAGATCAAGGTGATCTATGAAATGCATTTGAAAATGTCTCAGCAGGACAAAAGGATTGGGGCCAGATTTAACCATTTATGAAATAAGCTCCATTACTTGTCACTGCTATGTTTGGATTTAGTCAACAGGTGTAAGCAAAGGGTCCCGGGTTTGAGTCCTGGACTGGCTGCATATTTTCCTCATCCTGTAACATACATATTGTTACCTTATTACATATAATAGAGAACTTTTTGCATTGCTAATTTTAAGGTTTTAAACAAGTGTTATTTTTTTAAGGTTTTAAACAAGTGTTATTTTATGAATTTAATTCTTGAAAAGATAAGCTATGGTCTGTTTAACAGTAATACAGTAAAACTCGTTATTATAATGGTGTCTTTCAGTGGAGCTTCATAAAAATCACAACCAAATTGGATGGCAATGAGTTAGTGAGATTTACCTTTCCTGAAAGTTATAAACAGTACATAATCAATTCAAAATTATGATTATGCTGAAGCAATATCATGGTCTTTAAATTTGTATGGTAGCTTAAAATTAATTAAGGAAACTTTTTGCATTTTTTACCAGCATGGTTGCAGACTTGGGCCTGCACTTCATCAATATATGATTTAGAGTCGCACCTGTTTCCTATTTTGTTAGAAAAACTAGCATTAAGGGTTCTTTTCTTATACTGTAGCTCATTTCTATGTTATTTTCTCTGTATTTATGATTGAATAAGTTCATTGAGGTTTACACATACTGGTGTACAGAGTGGTGTACACGGTACACATGGTAGTACACATACAGGTGTACAGAGTGATGTACAGGGTACACATGGTAGTACACTTACTGGTGTACAGAGTGGTGTACAGGGTACACATAGTAGTACACATACTGGTGTACAGAGTGGTGTACATGATACACATAGTAGTACACATACTGGTGTACAGAGTGGTGTACAGGGTACACATAGCAGTACACATACTGGTGTACAGAGTGGTTTACAGGGTAAACATAGTTGTACACATACTGGTGTACAGAGTGATGTACAGGGTACACATAGCATTACACATACTGGTGTTTAGAGTGGTGTACAGGGTACACATAGTAGTACACATACTGGTGTACAGAGTGGTTTACAGGGTACACATAGTTGTACACATACTGGTGTACAGAGTGATGTACAGGGAATACATAGTAGTACAAATACTGGTGAACAGAATGTTGTACAGGGTACACATAGCAGTACACATACTGGTGTACAGAATACACATAGCAGTACACATACTGGTGTACAGAGTGGTTTACAGGGTACACATAGCAGTACACATACTGGTGTACAGAGTGGTGTACAGGGTAGTAGACATACTGGTGTACAGAATGGTGTACAGGGTACACATAGCAGTACACATACTGGTGTACAGAGTGGTTTACAGGGTAAACATAGTTGTACACATACTGGTGTACAGAGTGATGTACAGGGTACACATAGCAGTACACATACTGGTGTTCAGAGTGGTGTACAGGGTACACATAGTAGTACACATACTGGTGTACATAGTGGTTTACAGGGTACACATAGTTGTACACATACTGGTGTACAGAGTGATGTACAGGGAATACATAGTAGTACAAATACTGGTGAACAGAATGTTGTACAGGGTACACATAGCAGTACACATACTGGTGTACAGAATACACATAGCAGTACACATACTGGTGTACAGAGTGGTTTACAGGGTACACATAGCAGTACACATACTGGTGTACAGAGTGGTTTACAGGGTACACATAGTAGTACACATACTGGTGTACAGAATGTTGTACAGGGTACACATAGCAGTACACATAGTGGTGTACAGAATGTTGTACATGGTACACATAGTAGTACACATACTGGTGTACAGAATGTTGTACAGGGTACACATAGCAGTACACAGAGTGGTGTACAGGGTACACATAGTAGTACACATACTGGTGTACAGAGTGGTATACAGGGTAGTGGACATACTGGTTTACAGAATGGTGTACAGGGTACACATAGCAGTACACATACTGATGTACAGAATGTTGTACATGGTACACATAGCAGTACACATACTGGTGTACAGAGTGGTGTACAGGGTACACATAGTAGTACACATACTGGTGTACAGAGTGGTGTTCAGGGTACACATGGTAGTACACATACCAGTTCTATGGAATGCCCATGTTATTCTAAAGAATCCCATTGTCATTCTAGGGAATCTCCATGTAGTTCTAGTGAACCTCAATGTAGTTCTAAGGAATGCCCATGTAGTTTTAGGAAATCAAATTGTAGTTTTAGGGAATCTCCATGTAGTTCTAGGGAATCTCTATGTAGTTCTAGGGAATGCTCTTGTAATTTTTTGGAATCAAATTGTAGTTCTAGGGAATATCCATGTAGATTCTAGTGAATCTCCATGTAGTTCTAGGGAATGCTCTTGTAGTTTTAGGGAATCAAATTGTAGTTCTAGGGAATCTCCATGTAGTTCTAGGGAATGCTCTTGTAGTTCTAGGGAATGCTGTATGTAGTTCTAGGGTAATGTCCATATAGTTCTAGGGAATCTTTATGTAGTTTTAGGGAATGCATTCTAGGGAATGCCCTTGTAGTTCTAGGGTATCCCATTGTAATTCTAAGAAATCCAATTGTAGTTCTAGGGAATCTCCATATAATTTTTGGGAATGTCCTTGTAGTTCTAGGGAATCCCATGTGGTTTTAGGGATTGCCCATGTAGTTTTAGAGAATCTCCATGTAGTTCTAGGGAATATCAATATAGTTCTAGGGAATGTCCTTGTATCTCAAGGGAATCCCATTGTAGTTTTAGGAAATGTCCTTGTAGTTCTACGGAATCTCCATGTAGTTCTAGGGAATCTCCATGTAGTTCTACAGAATGTCCATGTAGTTCTAGTGAATCTCCATGTAGTTTTAGGGAATGCCTTCTAGGGAATGCCCTTGTAGTTTTAGACATCCCATTGTAGTTTTAGGGTATTCCAATGTAGTTTTAAGGAATCTCCATGTAGTTGTAGGGAATCTGCATGTAGTTTTTGGGAATGTCCTTGTAGTTCTAGGGAATCCCATATAGTTGTAGGGATTGCCCATGTAGTTTAAGAGAATCTCCATGTAGTTCTAGGGAATATCCATATAGTTCTAGGGAATGCCCTTGTAGCTTTAGGGAATCCCATTGTAGTTCTAGGAAATGTCTTTGTAGTTCTAGGGAATCTCCATGTAGTTCTAGGGAATGCCCATGTAGTTTTAGGGAATATTCATGTAGTTCTAGAGTATCTCCAGTTCTAGGATTCTTAATGTAGTTCTTGAGAATGTCCTTGTAGTTCCTAGGGAATCTCATGTTGTTCTAAGGAATGCTCTTGTAGTTCTAGGGAATCCAATTGTAGTTTTAGGAAATCTCCATGTAGTTCTAAGGAATCCAGTTGTAGTTCTAGGGAATCTCCATGTAGTTTTAGGGAATCCCCTTGTAGTTCTAGGGAATGCCATGTAAATCTAGGGAATCTCCATGTAGTTCTAGGGAATCTCCATGTAGTTCTAGGAAATGCTCTTGAAATTCTATGGAATCAAATTGTAGTTCTTGGGAATCTCCATGTAGTTCTAGGGAATGCTCTTGTAGTTCTAAGGAATCAAATTGTAGTTCTAGGGAATCTCCATGTAGTTCTAGGGAATGCTCTTGTAGTTCTAGGGAGTGCTCTATGTAGTTCTATGGAATGTCCATGTAGTTCTAGGGAATCATCATGTAGTTTTAGGGAATGCCTTCTAGGGAATGCCCTTGTAGTTCTAGTGTATCTCATTGTAGTTCTAAGAAATCCAATTGTAGTTCTAGGGAATATCCATGTAGTTTTAGGGAATCCCCTTGTAGTTCAAGGGAATGCCCTGTAAATCTAGGGAATCTCAATGTAGTTCTAGGGAATCTCTATGTAGTTCTAGGGAATGTCCTTGTAATTTTAGGGCATCTCCTTGAAGTTTTAGGGAATGCCTTCTAGGGAATGCCTTTGTAGTTCTAGTGAATCCAATTGTAGTTCTAGGAAACGTCCTTGTAGTTCTAGAGTATCTCCAGTTCAAAGGAATCTCCATGTAGTTCTTGAGAATGCCCTTGTAGTTCTAGGGAATCCCATGTAATTCTAGGGAGTGCCCTTGTAGTTTTAGGGAATCCCATGTAGTTCTAGAGAATTCCATGTAGTTCTAGGGAATGCCCATGTAGTTAATGGGAATCTTCATGTAGTTTTAGGGAATGTCCATGTAGTTCTAGGGAATGCCCATGTAGTTCTAGGGAATCTCCATGTAATTCTAGGGAATGCCCTTGTAGTTTTAGGTAATCTCCATGTAGTTTTAGGGAATCCCATGTAGTTCTAGGGAATGCCCATGTAGTTTAATGGGAATCTTCATGTAGTTTTAGGGAATCCCATGTAGTTCTAGGGAATCCCATGTAGTTCTAGGGAATGCCCATGTAGTTTAATGGGAATCTTCATGTTGTTCTAGGGAATCTCCATATAGTTCTAGGGAAAGCCGTTGTAGTTCATAAACCACGTGCGTCCATAAACATTTGACATTTTTTACTTCTTCTCAAAAACTGTAAGCTCAAACATAATGTATGCAGTGTTGGTACATAAGGGTGAATCAAAATTGTGAATTGCATGGTCCCCACATCCCTCAGGCCTTGGGAGTGGGGCCAAAACTGTCAAATTCAAAGTAAACTTTGAAAATCTTCTCAGTATAGGAAGCACTAGGAAACAAATGGTGAACACGATTATGGACACATATATGGGTCCTTTATAAAAATTGTGAATTGCCTGTCCTTGTGTCTCAAAGTTTGGCCCTTGGGGTGGGGCCTATTTTACTAAATGTATATAAGAGGAATTGACAAAAAACGTTATTTCTTATGACTGAATAGACTTTCGTGAATGTTTTTGGATAATCAGGTGACCATTAAGGCCCATGGGCCTGTTGTTATTCATATTTTCGAAACAAGCATGACACCGATAGTTTTATGAAAACAAAATGTAAAGAAGTTTTTAAATATGAAGTTTCAGATGATAGTTTAATAGATAAAATTAGCTCATTTCATTTCGTCATAATATCCTTAATTTTGATATTGAGTTGCAGCTTTATTTTAAACGATTTAATATTTCTATTTAAGAAATACTCTTGTCATACACCGGGCCTTGTAAGCTCAGTCGGTAGCACCTCTGACAATTTGTTCAGGTGTAATTCCCGTCTGAACATAGTCTCCAAGATAATTGATATATGACATTGCATCTCATTGTCATTTGTCTCTTACTGCTGATTCAAATGGTGAAGTTATCAGTTACTTGCTAAGATGGGTGTGCTTGAGTATTGGTTAACCTTTCAGGATTTTAGGAAAGAGTGGTTAGGTTAACTGATCATCTGTTAGCCATCAATGGCATATAATTGATGCTATTTGGTTGTTCGAACAAAAACAACAAACAGATCATACAAACTATTTCACATTAGAAACAATACAGAATCTTCATCTGACTTCTAGGACAACAATGGTTACGATTGATAAGAACAGCAATTGTCATTTGTATAGGACACTGAAACAGAAGTTGTTGTAGTTGTATGGTGTTTAGCATCGGTTTCAACCATTTTTCAGTCATATCACGACAATGTCTACTTGAGACAGTATTCTGAGCACTGCCACACTGGAGTATCATGCTGCATACACATGGTGTGATACCCCACCCAGTCATATTATATTGAAATTGAGCTGACCAGACCTAGAATTTTCCCTAAAAGCTGTGCACCAATTTTTCAAGTCTTTGGTATATCAAAAGTGGGGATTAACGCTCTACCACTAGACCATGCGGCGGTGTGGTGCCTTTAGGTAAGACACTTTATCAACATATTGTAACGTGCACTGAGCGGAGTATGCACACAAATACTATTAAATGTAATATACATGTATAAGAATTTTCCTTGTGTCACTTGCCGTTTGATTTAAGATAAATGGTGAAATAATTTTTCTCAAGCTACTTTGCTAAATGATTGGATGACAAATGATTGAACAAATGATTCATGTTAAAAAGAAAAATCAAGTACAATTAACTAATACATAGAAAACTAAATACAAAGGTTTCAAACTAATGTTTGAACAACACTAAACCACCATGCTGAGAACTGTGTTTTATAAAAAAAAGTAGTTCTGCAGCACTCAGGATAAATGCCCAGGACTGTGTTTTATAAATAAAACTAGTCCTGCAGCACTCTGGACAAATATCCAGGACTGTGTTTTATAAGTCAAACTAGTTCTGCAGCACTCTGGATAAATGCCCAGGACTGTGTTTTATAAATAAAACTAGTCCTGCAGCACTCTGGACAAATATCCAGGACTGTGTTTTATAAGTCAAACTAGTTCTGCAGCACTCTGGATAAATGCCCATGACTGTGTTTTATTAATAAAACTAGTCCTACAACACTTTGGACAAATGTCCAGGACTGTGTTTTATAAGTCAAACTAATTCTGCTGCCCTCTGGATAAATGCCCAGGACTGTGTTTTATAAATAAAACTAGTCCTGCAGCACTCTGGACAAATATCCAGGACAGTGTTTTATCAATAAAACTAGTTCTGCAGCACTCTGGATAAACGCCCAGGACTGTGTTTTTAATCAAAAAAACTAGTCCTTCAGCACTCTGAACAAATGCCATGGACTGTGTTTTAAAAAAAATTTAACTAGTTCTGCAGCATTCTGAACAAATGCCTAGGACTGTGTTTTAAATAGATAAAACTAGTTCTGCAGTACTCTGGACAAATGTCCAGGACTGTGTTTTATCAATAAAACTAGTCCTGCAGCACTCTGGACAAATGTTCAGGACTGTGTTTTATAAATAAAACTAGTCCTGCATCACTCTGGACAAATGTCCAGGACTGTGTTTTAAATAGATTAAACTAGTCCTGCAACACTCTGAACAAATGCCCAGAACTGTGTTTTAAATAAAAAAAACAAGTCCTGCAGCACTCTGGACAAATGTCCAGGACTGTGTTTTAAATAGATTAAATTAGTCCTGCAGCACTCTGGACAAATGTCCAGGACTGTGTTTTTAATAAATAAAACTAGTCCTGCAGCACTCTGGACAAATGCCCAGGAATGTGTTTTATATAAATAAAACTAGTCCTGCAGCACTCTGGACAAATGTCCAGGACTGTGTTTTTAATAAATAAAACTAGTCCTATAGCACTCTGGACAGATGTCCAGGACTGTGTTTTAAATAGATTAAACTAGTCCTGCAGCACTCTGGACTAATGTACAGTACTGTGTTTTAAATACACAAAACTAGTCCTGCAGCACTCTGGACAAATGTCCAGGACTGTGTTTTAAATAGATTAAACTAGTCCTGCAGCATTCTGGACAAATGCCCAGGACTGTGTTTTAAATAGATTAAACTAGTCCTGCAACACTCTGGACAAATGTCCAGGACTGTGTTTTTAATAATTAAAAGTAGTCCTGCAGCACTCTGGACAAATGCCTAGGAAGGTGTTTTATATGAATAAAACTAGTTCTGCAGCACTCTGATCAAATGCCCAGGACTGTGTTTTAAATAAATAAAACTAGTCCTACAGCACTCTTGACAAATGTCCAGGACTGTGTCTTAAATAGATTAAACTAGTCCTGCAACACTCTGGACAAATGTCCAAGACTGTGTTTTAAATAGATTAAACTAGTCCTGCAGCACTCTGGACAAATGCCCAGGAATGTGTTTTATATAAATAAAACTAGTCCTGCAGCACTCTGGACAAATGTCCAGGACTGTGTTTTTAATAAATAAAACTAGTCCTATAGCACTCTGGACAGATGTCCAGGACTGTGTTTTAAATAGATTAAACTAGTCCTGCAGCACTCTGGACAAATGTACAGTACTGTGTTTTAAATACATAAAACTAGTCCTGCAGCACTCTGGACAAATGTCCAGGACTGTGTTTTAAATAGATTAAACTAGTCCTGCAGCATTCTGGACAAATGCCCAGGACTGTGTTTTAAATAGATTAAACTAGTCCTGCAACACTCTGGACAAATGTCCAGGACTGTGTTTTTAATAATTAAAAGTAGTCCTGCAGCACTCTGGACAAATGCCTAGGAAGGTGTTTTATATGAATAAAACTAGTTCTGCAGCACTCTGATCAAATGCCCAGGACTGTGTTTTAAATAAATAAAACTAGTCCTACAGCACTCTTGACAAATGTCCAGGACTGTGTCTTAAATAGATTAAACTAGTCCTGCAACACTCTGGACAAATGTCCAAGACTGTGTTTTAAATAGATTAAACTAGTCCTGCAGCACTCTGGACAAATGTCCAAGACTGTGTTTTAAATAGATTAAACTAGTCCTGCAGCACTCTGGACAAATGTCCAGGACTGTGTTTTAAATAGATTAAACTAGTCCTGCAGCACTCTGGACAAAAGTCCAGGACTGTGTTTTTAATAAATAAAACTAGTCCTGCAGCACTCTGGACAAATGCCCAGGAAGGTGTTTTATATAAATAAAACTTGTCCTGCAGCACTCTGGACAAATGTCCAGGACTGTGTTTTTAATAAATAAAACTAGTCCTGTAGTACTCTGGACAAATGTCCAGGACTGTGTTTTAAATAGATTAAACTAGTCCTGCAGCATTCTGGACTGATGTCCAGGACTGTGTTTTAAATATAGATTAAGCTAGTCCTGTAGCACTCTGGACAAATGCCCAGGACTGTGTCTTAAATATAGATTAAGCTAGTCCTGTAGCACTCTAGGCAAATGTCCAGGACTGTGTTTTAAATAGATTAAACTAGTCCTACAACACTCTGGACAAATGTACAGGTCTGTGTTTTAAATAGATTAAACTAGTCCTGCAGCACTCTGGACAAATGTCCAAGACTGTGTTTTAAATAGATTAAACTAGTCCTGCAACACTCTGGACAAATGTCCAGGACTGTGTTTTTAATAAATAAAACTAGTCCTGCAGCACTCTGGACAAATGCCTAGGAAGGTGTTTTATATAATTAAAACTAGTCCTGCAGCACTCTGGACAAATGTCCAAGACTGTGTTTTAAATAGATTAAACTAGTCCTGCAACACTCTGGACAAATGTCCAAGACTGTGTTTTTAATAAATAAAACTAGTCCTGCAGCACTCTGGACAAATGTCCAAGACTGTGTTTTAAATAGATTAAACTAGTCCTGCAACACTCTGGACAAATGCCTAGGAAGGTGTTTTATATAATTAAAACTAGTTCTGCAGCACTCTGAACAAATGACCAGGACTGTGTTTTAAATAAATAAAAATAGTCCTGCAGCACTCTTGACAAATGTCCAGGACTGTGTTTTAAATAGATTAAACTAGTCCTGCAGCACTCTGGACAAATGCCCATGACTGTGTCTTAAATAGATTAAACTTGTCCTGCAGCACTCTAGGCAAATGCCCAGGACTGTGTTTTAAATAGATTAAACTAGTCCTACAGCACTCTGGACAAATGTCCAAGACTGTGTTTTAAATAGATTAAACTAGTCCTGCAACACTCTGGACAAATGCCTAGGAAGGTGTTTTATATAATTAAAACTAGTTCTGCAGCACTCTGAACAAATGACCAGGACTGTGTTTTAAATAAATAAAAATAGTCCTGCAGCACTCTTGACAAATGTCCAGGACTGTGTTTTAAATAGATTAAACTAGTCCTGCAGCACTCTGGACAAATGCCCATGACTGTGTCTTAAATAGATTAAACTTGTCCTGCAGCACTCTAGGCAAATGCCCAGGACTGTGTTTTAAATAGATTAAACTAGTCCTACAGCACTCTGGACAAATGTACAGGACTGTGTTTTAAATAGATAAAACAAGACCTGCAGCACTCTGGACAAATGTCCAGGACTGTGTTTTTAATAATTAAAACAAGTCCTGCAGCACTCTGGACAAATGCCTAGGAAGGTGTTTTATATAAATAAAACTAGTTCTGCAGCACTCTGAACAAATGCCCAGGACTATGTTTTAAATAAATAAAACTAGTCCTACAGCACTCTTGACAAATATACAGGACTGTGTTTTTAATAAATAAAACTAGTCCTGCAGCACTCTGGACAAATGCCCAGGACTGTGTTTTAAATAAATAAGACTATCCCTGCAGCACTCTTGACAAATGCCCAGGACTGTGTTTCAAATAAATAAGACTAGTCCTGCAGCACTCTTGACAAATGTCCAGGACTTTGTTTTAAATAAATAAAAATAGTTCTGAAGCACTCTGAACAAATGCCCAGGACTGTGTTTTAAATAAATAAAACTAGTCCTGCAGCACTCTTAACAAATGCCCAGGACTGTGTTTTAAATAGATAAAAATAGTTATGCAGCACTCTGAACAAATGCCCAGGACTGTGTTATAAATACATAAAACTAGTCCTGCTGCACTCTGGACAAATGCCCAGGACTGTGTTTTAAATAAATAAAACTAGTCCTGCAGCACTCAGGACAAATGCCCAGTACTGTGTTTCAAATAAATAAAACTAGTCCTGCAGCACTCTGGACAAATGCCCAGGACTGTGTTTTAAATAAATAAAACTAGTCCTACAGCACTCTTGACAAATGTACAGGACTGTGTTTTTAATAAATAAAACTAGTCCTGCAGCACTCTGGACAAATGCCCAGGACTGTGTTTTAAATAAATAAGACTATCCCTGCAGCACTCTTGACAAATGCCCAGGACTGTGTTTCAAATAAATAAGACTAGTCCTGCAGCACTCTTGACAAATGTCCAGGACTTTGTTTTAAATAAATAAAAATAGTTCTGAAGCACTTTGAACAAATGCCCAGGACTGTGTTTTAAATAAATAAAACTAGTCCTGCAGCACTCTTAACAAATGCCCAGGACTGTGTTTTAAATAGATAAAAATAGTTATGCAGCACTCTGAACAAATGCCCAGGACTGTGTTATAAATACATAAAACTAGTCCTGCTGCACTCTGGACAAATGCCCAGGACTGTGTTTTAAATAAATAAAACTAGTCCTGCAGCACTCAGGACAAATGCCCAGGACTGTGTTTCAAATAAATAAAACTAGTCCTGCAGCACTCTGGACAAATGCCCAGGAATGTGTTTTTAATCAATAAAACTAGTCCTGCAGCACTCCGGACAAATGCCCAGGACCGTGTTTTAACTAAATAAAACTAGTCCTGCAGTACTCCGGACAGATGCCCAGGACTGTGTTTTTAATCAATAAAACTAGTCCTTCAGCACTCTGAACAAATGCCCAGGAAGGTGTTTTATATAAATAAAACTAGTCCTGCAGCACTCCGGACAAATGTCTAGGACTGTGTTTTAAATAAATAAAACTAGTCCTGCAGTACTCCGGACAAATGCCCAGGACTGTGTTTTTAATCAATAAAACTAGTCCTTCAGCACTCTGAACAAATGCCCAGGAAGGTGTTTTATATGAATAAAACTAGTTCTGCAGCACTCTGAACAAATGCCATGGACTGTTTTAAATAATAAAACTAGTTCTGCAGCACTCTGGACAAATGCCAAGGACTGTGTTTTATAAATAAAACTAGTCCTGCAGCACTCTGGACAAATGTCCAGGACTGTGTTTTAAATAAATAAAACTAGTCCTGCAGCACTCTGGACAAATGCCCAGGACTGTGTTTTAAATAAATAAAACTAGGCCTGCAACACTGAACAAATACCCAGGACTGTGTTTAAACTCAATAAAACTAGTCCTGCAGCAATGTTTCAAACCTGTCTCAACACCTGTCTGAAACAAACAATGGCACCCAACAGACTGCGACCTGATGCACTGCTTACAAGTTTCAGAGGGTTCTGCAACTGAGTAAAAACTGCACTTCTGAGAACCTCTCAGCTACTTGTGACACTCAGTCCAAAGTCCCAGTACTGTATTGCCAAATAATACTAATTAATAAATTAATTATGCAGGGTCTTCTTGCAGATCCTTCTCCATCGAGTTGTAACACCAGACTGACTCAAAACACTGGCTGTCGGCTGCTTATATAGCATAGGTCACATGACCTTGTTACATGGCTTCAATTGGGCATTCTTAGTAATGTACGACCACATAATGATGTTCCAGACTATGCGATTCCATCAAATTAGTATCCTTAATCAAATTCAATGAGCGTCTGCCTGACAGTTTATTAACTACATTTTCTGTACGTTTATTAATGTAACTTAATAAACAATAAGAAATACTTAGACTATTCATATATAAAAGGTATATATAAAGTTATAAACCAACAGAAAAGTATAACGGCGTAACAAAATACACAGATGTTATGGATTTCTATAGATACAAGGCGTTTTTCGTCACAATATACTTAGTTCTGGTTCTACCCAGGTAAAGTTTGAGTGACCAAAATTGTAAATTTATAAGAAAGATTAATTAATTTTACAGGTATTATGTAAAGCAAAGAATTTTGTTAATAAATATAGTATGACATTTTACAACAAGTGTTATTGACTTAATTAGTTTGAACTCACTTATTTTACATTGATTGTGATAGAAGTTCTTGCAATTTGGACAAATAATGCCTCAAGTCTTCATGAGTTGTTCACAAAACATGACCATTTGTGAAGGACCAAACTGATGTTCCATCATAGTTCTGTAACAGGCATAAAGTTACTGTTATAATTTTATTGCTGTTATTAAATATTAAAAACAATATAATAAATAAAAATAATAAATTTCATTAAAAAAGGCAAAAGCTAAAATTTTTAGTTATATTTATTGCAAAATGTTACATGTATATTTGTCTGATGTTTGTAGAACTTTGTTACCTGATAATTTAGTTTATATGCAGTTCATTCAAGTTTGATTATATAAGTGTATTATGTTGCGTATGTGGAACAGAGTGATTTTGATGGATGGTAGACGGATTACGAAAAAAGTGTTAAATTTTGATTATTTAAGTGCAAAAATAATTGGTCACATGACATTAAACACGTTATGTCTGTGCTGGGGTTTTCCGCAAATTATGAAACTAGAACAATTATTGACTAATCACAAGCACATGGATTACTAGTAAACTACATTGTATTATTCTAATGGTTGGTCAGAAGAAGTTGAAAGTATATCAAAATTGAGAACATATCGCATGTTTAAGGAAAACTTTAAATTACGTTATGATGAACTTAAACAAGAATGAACGCTCTGTATTGTGTCAATTCAGAACTGACCAGATCAGAGACTTTGTAGAAATTTATGCAAAACTAGAATTTATTGGTTAATTCAAGGACTTGCATAGAAGGATAGGAAACTTGCATCTACTGACTAAATGTTGATAAAATAGCTCACGAAGATTTAAGTATTTGGCATTTAATCTTTCATTATTCACAGGTAACTGATTTCTTTTACATAAACTATAAGTTGTATGTAATCTTTGATGTATTAATATGTTTTGGCCATGCAAAATGATCTTGAATTAAAGATATTTAGGTTTGAAGGAAATTTTCTCATAATTTGTCATTAGTTTAGCTGCAGTATACACATTTTGTTATAACAAGGACTTAAACAACTTTAAACACAAATTTTTAGGATTGATTTTGATGAGAATTTCATTCTGCAATGTACGAATTTTGATATATGTTCATGAGATGAATGGAAGTTATGGTAATTGAAAACGAGATATTGCGAGAATTAGCAAGAATACGAGAGCGTTCACAAAATCTCAATCATTTGCCTTTTCTTCTCTATATAATTCCTTGGTTAGTTGTTAAAATGACTTTTATTGGTTGAATATTCAAAGTTAATTTTATTGGCTAGTCCATTTTAGGGACTTATGATATAAAGAAAGATTTTTTAATATTTGGGAGACATTAAAGAAGAAGAGAAAGAGATAGAGTTAGGGTCAAGGTTGAACTTAGTATTTTAAATGGCATAATGCCTAAGCCAATATATAATTTACACATCAGACCGTACCTTACCAGTGATGCCACCAAATCTCTTGTGAACAGCCTGGTAACGTCTCGATTGGATTATTGTAATGCATTGTTAACTGGTATTCCAAATATCATACAGGACAAATAACAATACGGCAACTTGTGTTATAACAAAGACATCGCGTCGTAGTCATATCACTCCTGTTTTAAAGGAGCTAAATTAGTTACCCATGCGATACAGAATACAGTACAAAATTCTGGCTCACACTTTCAAAGCTCTGCACGATCATGCCCCAGCCTATATCAAGGACATGCTGGAGGTTTACAGGCTGACACGGAGTCTAAGATCAATAACTCTGTGTCATTAGTTTTGCCTAAGACTAGAACCGCGATGTATGGCAACCGCAGCTTATAATAGACTGCTCCTAGACTACGGAACACTCCCAATAAACATTAGAGATGCTGAGAAACTTAAAACGTTTAAACGTCTGTTAAAAACTCACTTCTTTGTACAAAACTTTGAAAACTAACCGAATAATCTTATCTTAACTGTTTATTTATTTGTCTTGTGTTTGTTGTTTCTGTATTTGATGTATGTAAGCTATAAAGTACTTTTGAACATGCTATACGCATGAAAAGAGTGCTATATAAATGTGGTATAATAATAATAATAATAATGATTAATTTACGATAGCCAAATGGAACTATATCTTTTAGTCAGTTATCTTTAACTTATTGTTAAGGACTACTAACATTTTACTTAAGAACTTGGACAAACAGTGTTAATTTTATATTTTGGAATTTGTAAAATTATCAAAATTTAATGTTATTAATCAAATCAAAATAAAAGACTTGTGTGCTGTATTGGACAATAAGTTTAGTCTACTGTTAAAATTAGACTGACCCCGCATGTGTCATCCTAATTACCAGTTGTGCGTAAGCTGCCTACCAGCTAATTCCCCACTTTGCTAAAGTGTATACCAACTGGTTTGAATATAAAGGCGGACAACAGTTAGGCATGATTCCGAGTTTGGTAACAGTTCTCTAACACCAAACTTATAACTCCAAGTATACACTTTTACACAGGCATTATTTAAAACATCCAATGTTTTGTGTGTTCCTATATAAGTTCCTTTTGATTTTGGATTTTAACAACTATATATTTTGCTATATTTGGTTTATCATTATACAACTTCACCACTGAGGATAACTGCAATTTGCTAAATTTAGAATGCAATAAGTAACTAATTAAAACTGATAAACATAAGCAATAATTGCTAATTGCTATTATATGATTGCCACAACTGATAAGCATTCATACACATTTATTATTGAATTTATAAAAGAGTTTGGAAAAAATAGTAAACTGATTGGCAGATTCAATAATAAATGAGCATTCGTGTAAGATCCTCTCTAGAAGTTGCGGTGTAGGTAATATTAACACCATTTGGTGTCTCCTGGGAAATGTCGTTAACATTGTATCTGTTTTAAAGATGCAGCTTCAGGGTCTATAAAACTTGAGAGAGAGAGAAACATTTTTATGCCAATATTTTGGCTCTTTGACACTAGAAGTTTGTAAATCAATATCAGTTTGCTTTTTGTACTCGCAAAAAATCGGTGAATGAGAGGAGTTGTAAATTATTTAAATGTCCCTTAGTAACACGTGACATGGAGGATATGATGTTATGAATGCATCGTCATTCATTTATTTTTATCATTAATCATCTATCATATTTTTTTGCATGTCCAAAGTAAATAGGAAAATAATAGCAGAGGATGGGAAATATTGTGAAATATATTTTGGCAATGACTGCATGATTACAAAACTGTTTTTCTTAATAGAGTTTGAGGCTAATTGATCAGGATAATGTTCGGTCATAGATAAAGGGAATATTATTATAATGACTTACAGTCACCCAAGGATAAAATTCATTCCAGTGTTATTTGCAGATATCCAGGACTGTCAGTTGGTATTTCCATATTTAGGTTGACAGTTCCATAAATAAACTGGCATTTCAATATTGCTGTAGTCAAAATATATACTTTATGTCAATATACATAACCTGAAATATTAGCATCTTTCATTATACAATTAAAATAAATCATAAATTACTTTGAGCAAGAGAGACTGTTTAAAAAAACACACCAAAAAACATCATGCCATTAAGCAATAAATATAACCCTAATTATTGATCATTTCTGGGATATGAATACATGTATTACTTCCTTGTTTTAATATTTTATCTTATCGTATTAACAAAA
This sequence comes from Panopea generosa, assembly GCA_029582155.1. Classification (NCBI taxonomy): domain Eukaryota; kingdom Metazoa; phylum Mollusca; class Bivalvia; order Adapedonta; family Hiatellidae; genus Panopea; species Panopea generosa. The sequence continues at coordinate 70,146,724 of CM055903.1, read as the reverse complement.
TGTCCATCACTGTTATTTATACAATTATTTGCTTTCTGCCTTGCTGATTTCACTTTACTGGAATAAAGAGTCTTATATTACAGTACTGTATGCCCCCTCCCACCCACAATAAATGCTCTCCCTCTGCCAATTTAAAATACTCAACCAAAAACGAAACCTGACACTTTATAATGTGATGTAATTTTTTTGTTTATGTTTAAAATTTGTATTATCATGCCACAAACAGATGGTCTTTCATCACACAACAGGTGTTTAAACTTTGTATCATACGATGTCTCTAAAATTCAGTTACTCTCAAAATTGCTCATTTTGCACGTGGACCTTGTGCACACTAAACGTGGTCCGATAAAGTGTAAACAAGTGTGTCACATTGTACCTTGGCTAAAGCACTACTCAATTCACAACTGAAATCTGATGTAAACATAATGCCAAGATTGTCAGAGGCTGAGAGAAATAGAGCTATCAGGATGTTGCAAGTGAGCGTATCTGTCGTTGATGTCAGTAGGACGTTTAACTGTAGTAGGGACACAATTCATGAACTCGCTACACGTTTCAGGCTGACTGGTGATTTGCATGATTTTCCTAGGTCAGGTAGACCAAGAGCCAGCGGAATGACCATACCATTGTCTTAAGTTGACACACCTACGTAACAGGTTTAGACCTGTGATGTTGACGGCACCTGTGTATAACGTTTGTTCACAAACCATACGCAACCAATTGCGTGAACAAAATCGCCAGATTAGAGCCCGCCGCCCATATACAGGGAGAATAACAAATGCCATGAAAATGAATATCACTAATTTCAAAAACAAAAAAAATCACTGACACAGTTACAGGAAATTCCATTTACCACCCCTGTCATCAAAATAACGTCATTAAACATTGATACAATGGATGAGTAAGATTATAAGGCATGTTTGTGATCAGAAAACATAAAATTTTAATGTTCAACCATTGATTATATACTCTGATTTCTAGAAAATAGGTAAAATATACTGTGTCAGGTTTCTTTTTTGGTTGAGTATAGTTATTTTTTTAATATTGTATATTCCAGATGGTAAAAATGCAAGAATCAATCCAAAGATCAACAACATGGCTGTTGGATATGAATGAAGCCTCCAAATATGACATGGTCCTTATGTCTGATAGTGTACTTAAAGTAAGTTGCTATACACAAATAAGGTTGACATAGAATCCCAGAGCATTGACATAGAATTTCGGAGTAAAGTAAGTTGCTATACACACAGATGGTTGACATAGAATCTGGGATTAAGGAAGTTGCTATACACAAAGAAGGTTGCATAAAATCTCGGAGTAAAGTAAGTTGCTATACAGGAAGAGGGTTGAAATAGAATCTCAGAGTAAAGTTAGTTGCTATACACAAAGAAGGTTGACATAGAATCTTGGAGTAAAGTAAGTTGCTATACACAAAGAATGTTGCATATAATCTCAGATTAAAGTAAGTTGCTATACACAAAGAGGGTTGCATAGAATCTCAGAGTTAAGTAAGTTGCTATGCACGAAGAGGGTTGACATAGAATCTCAGAGTAAAGTAAGTTGCTATACACAAAGAGGGTTGCATAGAATCTCAGAGTAAAGTTAGTTGCTATACACAAAAAGGGTTGCATAGAATCTCAGAGTAAAGAAAGTTGCTATACATAAAGAAGGTTGACATAGAATCTAGGAGTAAAGTAAGTTGCTATACACAAAGAGTGTTACATAGAATCTCGGAGTAAAGTAAGTTGCTATACAGGAAGAGGGTTGCATAGAATCTCAGAGTAAAGTAAGTTGCTATACAGGAAGAGGGTTGCATAGAATCTCAGAGTAAAGTAAGTTGCTATACACAAAGAAGGTTGTCATAGAATCTCAGGGTTAAGTAAGTTGCTTACAGGAAGAGGGTTGACATAGAATCTCAGAGTAAAGTAAGTTGCTATACACAAAGAGGGTTGCATAGAATCTCAGAGTAAAGTAAGTTGCTATACACAAAGAAGGTTGACATAGAATCTCGGAATGAAGTAAGTTGCTATACAGGAAGAGGGTTGACATAGATTCCAGAGTAAAGTAAGTTGCTATACACAGAGAGGGTTGCATAGAATCTCAGAGTAAAGTAAGTTGCTATACACAAAGAAGGTTGACATTGAATCTTGGAGTAAAGTAAGTTGCTATACATAAAGAAGGTTGACATAGAATCTTGGAGTAAAGTAAGTTGCTATACACGAAGAGGGTTGCATAAAATCTCAGAGTTAAGTAAGTTGCTATACAGGAAAACGGTTGCATAGAATCTCAGAGTAAAGTAAGTTGCTTTGCTTTACACAAAGAAGGTTGACATTGAATCTTGGAGTAAAGTAAGTTGCTATACACTAAGAGCGTTGACATAGAATTTTGGAGTAAAGTAAGTTGCTATACACACATATGGTTGACATACAGTCTTGGATAAAGGAAGTTGCTATGCACAAAGAAGGTTGCATAGAATATAGGAGTAAAGTAAGTTGCTATACACACAGATGGTTGACATAGAATCTCTGAGTAAAGTAAGTTGCTATACAGGAAGAGGGTTGACATAGAATTTCAGAGTAAAGTAAGTTGCTATACACAAAGAGGGTTGACATAGAATCTCAGAGTAAAGTAAGTTGCTATACAGGAAGAGGGTTGACATAGAATTTCAGAGTAAAGTAAGTTGCTATACACAAAGAGGGTTGCATAGAATCTCAGAGTAAAGTAAGTTTCTATACTCAAAGAGGGTTGACATAGAATCTAGGAGTAAAGTAAGTTGCTTTACACAAAGAAGGTTGACATGAGACACGGAGTAAAGTAAGTTGCTATACACAAAGAGGGTTGACATGAGACTTGGAGTAAAGTAAGTTGCTATACACAAAGAGGGTTGACATGAGACATGGAGTAAAGTAAGTTGCTATACATAAAGAAGGTTGACGTGAGACACAGAGTAAAGTAAGTTGCTATACACAAAGAGGGTTGATATAGAATCTCAGAGTAAAGTAAGTTGCTATACACAAAGAAGGTTGACATAGAATCTTAGAGTAAAGTAAGTTGCTATACACAAAGAAGGTTGACATGAGACACGGAGTAAAGTAAGTTGCTATACACAAAAGGGTTGACAGGAGACTCAGAGTAAAGTAAGTTGCTATACACAAAGAAGGTTGACATGAGACACGGAGTAAAGTAAGTTGCTATACACAAAAGGGTTGACAGGAGGCTCAGAGTAAAGTAAGTTGCTATACACAAAGAGGGTTGACATGAGACATGCAGTAAAGTAAGTTGCTATACACAAAGAAGGTTGACGTGAGACACAGAGTAAAGTAGGTTGTTATACACAAAGAGGGTTGATATAGAATCTCAGAGTAAAGTAAGTTGCTATACACAAAGAAGGTTGACATAGAATCTTAGAGTAAAGTAAGTTGCTATACACAAAGAAGGTTGACATGAGACACGGAGTAAAGTAAGTTGCTATACACAAAGAAGGTTGACATGAGATTCTGAGTAAAGTATGTTGCTATACACAAATCAGTTAAATATGTTATTTTGTAAGTTGAACAATGGTGTAATTGTCCATGGTCATGTGACATCTGCTGGAGATACTGATAACATACCATTGGTTTTTATCCAGACGGATTTTTCTGTTTGCAAAAACAAGCTGTAATCAACTATATATGTTTAATTGCACCATTTTTCCCATCTTCTGTTTATATAGGTCTAGTATCACATATGTTTACATTGTCCCCCAATTCTTTCTAATGCACACTGCTTAGCCATTCACATCAATCAAAATGGGGATGGGAAACTGGCTTCATTATTTTAACCAGCAATTGATCTGACACGAGAATGACTATCGCTCCACCCACTTGTCACATGACATTAATTTTACTAAACCTGAACCACCTGCCCACGTAAATTACGATGTAGTGTTTACTTAGACATCATCAGCTTGTCTAAGGAAAGTGACTGGGCTTGAACCAATACCAAACATTGATTGGATTATCAGCTTGTTTGTCGATTGACCCATCAAATAGAAGAATGATTTGCAGAGCATGATATATTCATTATTATGATAATGAACATGATATTCATTATTTTAAACATGGTATCCATTATTTTTTTATCAATTCCCACCAATTAGAATGGAGAAATTGGTAATCATTTTTAACATGTTATTACCATCAAATAAAATGGAGATAGATAATATCATCTTGGTGACATGGTATTTATTTATAAGTGTTATTTCCCATCAAGTAAAATAGTGGAGCATGTGGTCCAGTAGTAGAGTATCAGACTGGGGTTGGAGGGTTGTGGGTTTTATTATCTGCCACAGCAATGTGTGGTGTCCTTGAGCATGACATTTTATTCACATATGCTTAGTACTGGTTCTACCCTTGAAGACCTTGTGCATGAGATGTCTTAGGTTGTTTCACAATTCAGGTAAAATAAATAAAGTAGAGTGAAATAGGGAAGAAGAACATTTTAACCATAGTATAATTTTGTAACATTTATTTTAAATGGCAATTCCCACCAAAGAGAATAGGGATTGATAATAAATATAGTACTCTTTTCTTTTTTATGTTCTATTCCAAATTTAGTACAATGAACAATATTGTATTTAACATTTTCTCCAGCTAAGCCACATTTAGAAGATTAGAGCTGGGTGATGATAATGTTTGTAATAATATATGAGAATTTCTCAAGAGCTGGTTTACTTATATTATACAGTTTGTTGTCCTTTGAGACTGATGCAATTTTTAAACAATATGCTGTTTAGGGATGCTAGTTTTATGTTTCACATAGTTAAACTTCAGTGTTCTCTGCAACTTCTGGACAATTCCCAGCAACAAACACAAAAAAAATCTTGTTTCTGACACTTTCTTCACATTTTCAGGCTTCAGCTTCATGATTGAATTGATAACCCAATCTCTATAGGCTGTCTTGTCTGATGCTTATAAGTCTCTTCAAATGGCTTTTTCCTTCTATCTATACTGTCTCTTGATTCTAATTACTTCATGTTTTCTTTTTTACTTCTCGGCTGCTTAAAACACTCAGAAAGAATTATTTCACTCACCAGGCTACTTTCAACACTCTCTTAAAGTCTTAAAGTGTCACTTCTTACCAGTCTCTTATTTGCTCTCTCCACCAGACTTGCTTAAATCTATCAGATTTCTAATGCAATTTCAGGTCTATCTTCATAGTGTATTTTCTGTAGTTTTTGATGATTTACCTACATAGTTATTATTGTGTAAGCTTCACTGTTTTCTTCTTTCTTACAACTTGTTAATCTTCAGAGTTACTTTAACACAGATTTCACAACTGCATCAGCCATTTCCTGCTTTTTTTTGCAGTCTGATGTAACTAGTGAGTTGCATTTTCTGACATAATTTTAGAAGAAGTGGATGGTGAATCAATAAGTATCTCAATAATTTCAACTTTTATCCGAGGTGTGCTAAATTGAAAGAACTGTATACTTTTTGTAGTTGTCTGTATTTTGATGCTCTAATAAAAACTTGTAAACATGCTCTTTCTTTCTGATTCTTCAGTGGTATTGTCATTGTGTGAAATATTTTGCTGAGAATGTTTTTTTGTTTCTTTATATATGCATTTGCCACTTTTGTGTTAATTTCACAGTTACTTGTCACTTACAACTGCAGTTTAAAAAATTTTTATGTCCCCCCAAAAAAATTTTTGGGTGGCATATAGTATAGCAGCGTCAGTCCGTCAGTCCGTCCGTCCTTCCATCTGTTTTTTTTTTCCGGCCTGTAACTTCGTCATGCATAGATGGATTTTGTTGATACTTGCTCCAAATGATCAACATAACATGACGACTTAGGGCGAGTAAGACCCACATCCGTACCTCAAAGGTCAAGGTCACAATTTGAGTTTGTTTGACAACACTTTGAGTCTGTGTGAGATTTCGTTTCCAGCCTGTAACTTTGTCATGCATAGATGGATTTTGTTGATACTTGCTACAAATGACCAACATAACATGATGATGTGTAGCGAGTAAGATCCACACCTGAACCTCAAAGGTCAAGGTCATAATTTGAGTTCGTTTGACAAAACTTTGAGTTTGTACAAGATTTCGTGTCCGGTCTGTAAATTTGTCACGCATAGATGGGTTTTATAAATACTTGCTACAAATGATCAACATAACATGACGACGTGTCACAAGTAAGACCCATATCCATACCTCAAAGGTCAAGGTCACACTTTGAGTTTGTTTGACAACACTTTCAGTCTGTTTGAGATTTCGTGTCTGGCCTGTAACTTTGTCATGCATAGATGGTTTTTGTTAATACTAGCTACAAATGACCAACATAACATGACGATGTGTTGCGCGTTACACCAAGAATCCCATTTCAAAGGTCAAGGTCACAATTTAACTTTGGTTGATGACACTTTCAGTCTGATTGAGATTTCGTGTCAGGTCTGAAACTTTGTCACCTATGGATAAATTTCAAAATCACTTGGCTCAATTCATCAGCATTACATTACAAAGTGTCACGTATATGCGTACCTCAAAGGTCAAGGTCACACTTTGAGTTTGTTTGACAACACTTTCAGTCTGTGTGAGATTTCTTGACCGATCTATAACTTTGTCATCTATGGATATATTTTAAAAACACTTGGCTCAGTTGATAAACATGGCATAATTAAGTGTCGCATATAAGACCAAGAACCTATCCTCAAAGGTCAATGTTACACTTTCAATTTGTTTGATATTGCATGTCTGGTCTGTGACTTTGTCTTTAACTTGGCTCAATTTATCAAGATGACATGACGACGTGTCATAAGTTAAACCTAGACACGGTCACACTTTGAGTATGTATGACAAAACTTTGAATCTGTTTGAGATTTCAAGTCTGTCCTTTAACTTTATCATACATGGACGCATTTCAAAAACACTTGGTTCAATTAATCAATTGATCATCAATTGATCTGTAACTTACATTTAAGGATTTTAAAATAGCTTGACACAAGTGATCAGCATGTCATGGTAATGTTTCACCTGCATTTAACTGTTGAAATACCCAGACCATTACATCAGATGTCAAGGTCAAGGTTACACAAAGGTCAAGGTCATGCTTAATGTAAAAAAACATGAAATTGCATGTTTAGTCTGAAACATTAGTCCATTACTCTTGATATTCATGGATGCGTCGCTACCTATTATATCATATATTGTTATTTTTCACAAACCATTTGGGGGGCATGTTATACTTAACAGTGACATTTCTTGTTTTCTGTCTCATGCACAATTCAGTCTAAATCTGACTCCCCAAAGGCTGAGACATATCTGAGGACGGCTGAGCTAAAATGCAGCACTTATAAAATTACCGCATGAACGTCTCTGCAGTGCTGTGAAAGTACAGAAGTTTTACTTTGTTCCAAAATAGCTGTGATTATGATTGTTCCTTCCCTGAATTGGCCTCACTCAGATCATATAATAACTGTCTGAGTTATTTGTCCATAAATTGTTTTTTTGCTTTATTTGATCTTGTATACTGTGGTATAATACTTTCATTTTTCAAAGAATCTTAACTAAACTTGCACAGTAGTAATATAACCATAAGAAGTTGCCAGGTGTAAAAACCTGCAGGAAAGGAACTTTACCTATGCCAGAAAGAAAAGTCAAGTTCCTTGCTATTTCACGGTCTAGGATGGGGAGGGGTTAAAATTGACTTTTACATTTCTGTTTGTATTTACATGTAAAGTCTCTAAAGATTTTCCTTTTTTGTATTTCCATACTTTTCCATTTCCTTAGTTTCTTCTTCTTCATTGCATTGAAATTTTTTCTGGGTTGGATAATGTCTGGAGTTCGGCGTCCAATATAGCCATTTTCTTTCTCCAACTTTCATCTTCATTTCACTACCGTTTTTCGTCTAGTTTAGTTTAAACTTATTTTATTTTCAGTCTTAACAATATAACACCATATTTGTGAAACAATAAGAATAGGATCAGAACGAAAGATGAATCTTATAAAGTTTCAATTTCTCTCTCAATTTTCTTAACTTTAAGTGTAGTTTGCTGTATTATCCACAGGGATCCGTCACATGCTATGATAGAGGAATAAAAAAAAAAAATGTTTTTTTAAATAATAATTTTTTTTTTTTTTTATATGTTTTTTATGAAATTCAAGTACTTATATGTAAAAAAAATTATATACACACATAAACCATATATAGAGACAAGGGGAAGAACATGGAGAATTTCAATTTTGACCCCAACGTTCTTGTACCCCATGCTATCGCGCCACATTTTCATAATATCCGACTCAAAACTACTCAACTACATGGGCAAAGTATAATACTAACAGAAAATGTATACTTTTACCACTTTAAAATGTATCACAAACTCTTAAATTATGATTTTTTATATACCGAAACGGTTGTGTTTGCAAGTCGGACACGATCGCGTAAAGCATCGACACGGTCGTGTCCATGAGTAAACGGCAATGAATAGCGGTAGAACTTGCTGAAACAGGTTATAATTAATAAGAATGTTAATAAATACACTAACTGTAAACAATAACCAACCTCGGAAAGCTCTATCGGCGAAGAATACGCATATTTTGTCTTTCTCGCTATCCGTTCTTGCATTTTCACTCCATGTTAGATCACATGACACTGCGGATGGAACCTATATTCTGATTGGATGACTGATACAAAAACTGATCATGTGACCTATGATCTGATCATGGCTGGAAAAGAAGAAATGCTTGTCAGTTATTAAAAAATACGCGTATTCTTCGCCGATAGAGCTTTCTGAGGTTGGTAATTGTTTGCAGTTAGTGTATTTATTAACATTCTTATTGAATATTGGGGACATTTTTTTATATCATAGTGAAAAACGCATTTATCCCTATGCTTGAAACTATGGTAGCATTAAGGGTACGGTTTTAGTTTTGAAAACTCAAACCAGGAAGGTTCCATTTGTCTGAAATTGATATATAACATGAAATAATGGCAAATCAGGCGAATACCATGTTCAATTAGCCGTCTGCTGTAATTGACAGACTCTGGATTCTGCATACAATAACATATATGAGTCATGTTTATAAATGATGTATTGTGCACAACACTTCTTGGTGACTTTTAAATAGTTGTTTTCCTCTTGAGTTGAATAGCTGTTTTGCTTTTTGTTTAGTACAGGCAGATCAAAGGGGGGCAGAGGCTATTGACCCTTCCTTGGATTCACTAATTAAGACTTTTTTCATTTTTTCAGCCAAAAGTTACAGTTTTACCATCTTGGATCACACTCTGTGGCCCCCACCCCTGTTTGACAAGATTATTGTAGTGACTCTGCAGTAGCAGGAGTTTGTTTTGACCATATAAATCAAACATGTCTTAAGCAGCCACTTAAGTGAAAGAGCAAAAATGACCCCTTAATGGAGGTGACTACTTAATACAGGTTGATTTAAACTAAATGTATAAAAATGGTTATAGAACAATTTTTCAGTTATATTGCGATCCTGTCTACTTGACACTATTTTTAGCGCTGCGACACTGAAGTATCATGCCGCAGACATGTGGTATGATGCCCCACCCAGTCATACTGACACCGGGCTGGCCAGTCCTAGAACTATTGTCTTAATGCTGAGTGGCAAGCGAGGAAGCTTCTAGTACCATTTTTTAAGTCTTTGGTATGACCCAGCCGGGAATCGAAACCATGACCTTCTGCATGCAAGGTAGACATCTACCACTAGACCACCGCTGTGGTGTTGTATGCATAGTTAAAGTCATCACAATTAAGCATACTGGTATATCTGGTATATAGGAGAGAAAGGGATGATTGATTATTCAAATACTTTATTTATTTGACTATGTAAACAACACCAAACACTGGTTGTGTATATTGCAGCTCATGTGGTTCCGACTAAGAATAGAATCACTGTCAATCTCTGCAGAGGGGTAGTACTCCTCAGAATTAGTGTCCTGTTCATTTTATCATTTTTTGTCATGTTCATTATTGTGGTTAAATTATCAACCCCTGTGTGGTTCCAGGGAGCCATATGAGTGATGGCAAGAATAGGATCACTGTGGCTCATACATTTCGTAAGAAGTGACAATTGATTAACACATAGAATTTGCTGAAACTCTGCAGTTCTGCAGGTATCAAGGTTCTAGGTTCATTCTGTATATCCATTTGTTGATCTTTTTTATTTGTACATTAATTTGTTGTTGTTCAACTTGTAGAGTGAACCTGGATCTTCCTTTCTGTTGGCGTTGAATAGCCTATAATGTGTTGGTACTTCGTAAAACCCCATTCATTCATTATATTATGAGATGGCAGTGTTTTTCCTTACACTTTGAAATGAGACTATAGACAGATTGGAGAATTTTTAGGGCCATTTGATTAAATGGTGTGACAAAATTGTAAAATTTTAGGGTCTTGAAAAATTGTGTTCTGGTGTGATGAAGTCATTCTAACTGCATCCATATCAAGTGTATCACTTATCTCATCCATTATGATAAGTTTTTGTCTCGTCTGTATGTAATGAAATGTAAAAAGCAGAGTTGCCTAAGTTTACATTACATAATCACTTCTCTAAATTATCTTTTAATTTTGCATAAGAAAAATCTGGGTATAAAATGACTGCGATTATAAAAAAATTGAGACATTATGCAGTTATTTAGAATTTTACATTTTGAAGAGTTTGAAGTAGCCAATATTTTGTATTTTTAAATGTATTGATTGATTTTATCTAGATAATGGTAGAAAGTAGTGTCCTGAAAGTTTTCTTCATATTTTATTTTGTAAGAAGTTTTTCACTTATAGATTATATAGATGTACCAAAATTACTGCATACTGTAACAGGGGAATACCATTTCTGATAGTCAAGCATTGGGGTGCCCCTGTGCTTAAATGACCTGTGCAGAAGCCTACTGTTCATGAAAGACCTCCAAAAACATGCTGGACAAATGGAAAAGGAGATTAATTGGAGTGAGATTTTTTGCTGTAAATTGGGAAGAGGTTTTTGACAGTATATGTATGGAATACCAATATACAAGTGGTTTTGATTCATTTATAAATGATGTTGGATAAAAATGTAAAAACTGATAGCTATCCTCTGCAAATATGTCACTTCGTAAGTAATACTGAATTGTGTTATTTTATATCTGATGTGTTTCCAGTCAAAGACTTTCTTACTCTAGTAAATGATTTGTCTTTAATCAGTAATTCTGCAGAATTCTGCATTCTTTTCAGTTAATAATTGTGACAACATTTGTATATTCTGCTATATTCCGCAGTTTCTTGCCTTATTCTGCTGTTTTCAGCCAGCATTGGCAGAATACATTTTTACTATAATACTCGGGACTTTTTATTAGAAGGGAGAACATCTTTGGATAAGTAATATAAACAATTTCCTTTTGGTTTATTGTTTAAAAGTCTCTGGCTGGAATAGTTTATTTAACCTGGATAAGTCATATACAACCTCATTATGCCATATATAACTTGTAATGCCATATATAACCTAGTAATGCCATATGTAATATAACCTTGTAATACCATATGTAATGGTGCGTAAAGTAGCAGCAAGTAGTGGCAGTCAACCGTGTAAATGGGTATTTACACAGTTTTACTGCACCGTCAGTCATAGTTTCCGCTTAGAAGAGAGGAACTGGAGGTTTTTTACAAGTTTGCTATTGGGAGTAATCCTTGGAAGGTATTTGGTTTTGACTTTGTATCTTTGCTGATTTATACTTTAGAGTATCTGGTCTTTATGTCTGTAGCTTTATTTTGGCTTGTCATTCGATATTTTGTAATTTATTCGCGGTTTCCTTCGGGCTATCAAACAAGTTGGAATTTCACCTCTATGAGAAAATAACCATTTGCTAACCATTGCATACACTTTAACTTTACAGCATGAATGCAACAGTTTGAGCACGGGAGATTGTTAAGAAGGTAGTCAGTAGGAGCGCATCCTTTGTAAGTAATCTCATTTATTTTATATTTTGTGCTTTAGCAAATGATTCGCTAGTAATGACTAGTCTCGTGGTATATATACTTTCGGATAGTATCAGATCCGTCTACATTCAGTTTGTAACTATATTATTGGGACACAAAGAATTTAAGGTTTTATCTTGTTTATTATAATTTGAATGCTTCTTTGTGTTGGCCATTTTATTCTATGTTTACTATGTAAATTAATGTAAAAATGGAAAGTTTCAATGTAAATGTTGGCATGAAGAGTAGAAGATTTAATTGTTTATTGCAGGACGTTGTCATATACTGTCTTCAACGTTTCCGTCAGTAAATGTGGACACCATGCCATACCACCTAGCAAGCATGAAGGGAATATTGATTTTTAATGCTTGATTTAATATGCTTCCCATACACTGAAATAAAAAAGATAATGAAGAACTCATTGGTCGTTAATATAGAACCCCTGAGTGTACCTGGTAAATCCATATATGACCTAGTAATACCATATAACATGGTAATGTCATGAATAACCTGGTAATGCCATATATAACCTGAATAAGCCATATACAACCTGGTAATACCATATAAAACCTGGTAATGCCATATATAACCTGGATAGCCCATATACAACATGGTCATACCATGTATAACCTGGTTTTGCCATATATAACCTGGTTATGCCATATATTACCCAGATAAGCCATATACAACCTGGTTATACCATATATAATCTGGAAATGCCATATATAACTGGATAAGCCATATACAACCTGGTTATGCCACATATAACCTGAATAAGCCATATACAACCTGTTAAAGCCATATATAACCTGGTAATGCCATTATAACCTATTAATACCATATATAACCTTGTAATACCATATACAACCTGATAATGCCATATATAATCTAATAATGCCATATATAACCTGGATAAGCCATATATAACCTGGTAATGCCATATATAACCTGGATAAGCCATATATAACCTGGTAATGCCATATATAACCTGAGTAAGCCATAAACAACATGGTAATTCCATATATAACCTGGTTATGCCATATATAACCTGGTAATGCCATATATAACCTGAGTAAGCCATAAACAACATGGTAATTCCATATATAACCTTGTTATGCCATATACAACATGGTTATGCCATATATAACCTGGTAATGTCATTATAACCTAGTAATACCATATATAGCCTGGTAATACCATATACAACCTGATAATGCCATAATTAATCTGATAATGCCATATATAACCTGGATAAGCCATATATAACTTAGTAATGTCATATATAACATTTTAATGCCATATATAACCTAGTTATACCATATATAACCTGTTTATACCATATACAACCTGATAATGCCATATATAATCTGGTTATACCATATACAACCTGATAATGCCATATATAACCTGGATATGCAACATATAACCTGGTAATGCCATGTATAACCTGAATAAGCCATGTACAACCTGGTAATGCTATTATAACCTAGTAATACCATATATAAGCTGGTATAACCATCTATAACCTGGATAAGCCATATATAACCTGGTAATGCCATATATAACCTAGTAATACCATATATAACCTGGTTATACCATATACAACCTGATAGTGCCATATATAATCTGGTTATACCATATACAACCTGATAATGCCATATATAACCTGGATATGCCGCATATAACCTGGTAATGCAATGTATAACCTGCATAAGCCATGTACAACCTGGTAATGCCATTTATAACCTGGTAATGCCATTATAACCTAGTAATACCATATATAAGCTGGTATTACCATATACAACCTGATAATGTCATACATAATCTGATAATGCCATATATAACCTGGATAAGCCATATATAACCTGGTAATGCCATATATAACCTAGTAATACCACATATAACCTGGATATACCATATACAACCTGATAATGCCATATATAATCTGGTTATACCATATACAACCTGATAATGCCATATAAAACCTGGATATGCCACATATAACCTGGTAATTTCAGATATAACCTGAATAAGCCATATACAACCTGATAATACTATATATAATCTGATAATGCCATATATAGCCTGGGTAAACCATATATAACCTGGTAATGCCATATATAACCTGAATAAGCCATATACAAACTGGTCATACCATATATAACCTGGTATTGCCATGTATAACCTGGTAATGCCATCTTTAACCTGAATAAGCCATATACAACCTGGTAATACCATATATAACCTGGTATTGCCATGTATAACCTGGTAATGCTATCTATAACCTGAATAAGCCATATACAACCTGGTAATACCATATATAACTTGGTTATACCATATATAACCTGATAATGCCATATATAATCTGATTTTACCATATACTATCTGATAATGCCATATATAACCTTGTAATGTCATATATAACCTGGATAAGCCATATACAACATGGTAATGCCATATATAACCTGGATAAGCCATATACAACATGGTAATACCATATACAACCTGGTAATGCCATTTGTAACCTGGATACACCATATATAAACCTGATAATGCCATATATAACCTGGTAATGCCATATATAACTTGGTAATACCATATATAAACCTGATAATGCCATATATAACCTGGGTAAGCCATATATAACCTGGTAATACCATATATAACTTGGTTATATCATAAATAACTTGGTAATACCATATATAAACCTGATAATGCCATATATAACCTGGATAAGCCATATATAACCTGGTAATACCATATATAACTTGGTAATACCATATATAAACCTGATAATGCCATATATAACCTGGATAAGCCATATATAACCTTGTAATGTCATATATAACCTGGTTATACCATATATAACTTGGTAATACCATATATAAACCTGATAATGCCATATATAACCTGGATAAGCCATATATAACCTTGTAATGTCATATATAACCTGGTAATACCATATATAACCTGGTAATGTCATTTGTAACCTCGATATGCCATATATAAACCTGACAATGCCATATATAACCTGGATAAGCCATATATAACCTGGTAATGCCGTATAAAACCTGGTAATACCATATATAACCTTGTTATGACATTTGTAACCTGGATACGCCATATATATAAACCTGATAATGACATATATAACCTTGATTAGCAATATATAACCTGGTAATACCATACATAACCTGTTAATACCATATATAACATGGTAATGCCATTTGTAACCAGGATACACCATATATAAACCTGATAATGCCATATATCACCTGGATAAGCCATATTTAACCTGGTAATGCCATATATAACCTGGTAATGATGTGTAACCTGGTAATGCCATAAATAACCTGAATAAGTAGTATACAACCTGGAAATACCATATATAACCTTGTAATGCTATATATATAACCTGGTTATGCCATATATAACCTGGGTGTGCCATATATAACCTGGTAATACCATATATAACCTGGTAATACCATATATAACCTGGTAATACCATATACAACCTGATTATGTAATATATAAACCAGAGAATGCCATATACAACCTGGTAATGCCATATATAATCTGGTCTTACCATAACTAACCTGGTTTTACCATAACTAACGTGGTAACGCCATATATAACCTGGTAATGCCATGTTTAACCTGGTAATGCCATATATAACCTAGTAATGCCATGTATACCTTGGTAATGCCATATATAACCTGAATAAGCCATATACATTCTGGTTATGTCATATATAACCTGGGAAAGCCATATATAACCTGAATAAGCCATATACAACCTGGTATTGCCATGTATAACCTGGTTATGCCATGTTCAACCTCATAATGCCATATATAACCTGGTCTTACCATAACTAACCTGGTAATGCCATATATAACCTGGTAATGCCATGTATAACCTGGTAATGCCATATATAACCTAGTAATGCCATGTATAGCTTGGTTATGCCATATATAACCTGAATAAGCCATATACATTCTGGTAATGTCATATATAACCAGGGAAAGCCATTTATAACCTGAATAAGCCATATACAACCTGGTATTGCCATATATAACCTGGTTATGCCATGTTTAACCTGGTAATGCCATATATAACCTGAATAAGCCATATACAACCTGGTAAAGCCATATATAACCTGGTAATGCCATTTATAACCTGGTAATACCATATGTATGTGGTATTGCCATATATAACTTAGTAATACCATATGTACCTGGTAATGCCATATATAACCTAGTAATGCTATATTTAACCTGGTAATACCATATGTATGTGGTAATGCCATATATAACTTAGTAATACCATAATAATGTACCTGGTAATGCCATATATAATCTGGTAATACCATATGTACCTGGTAATGCCATATATAACCTGGTTATACCATATGTACCTGGTAATACCATAAATAACCTAGTTATACCATAATATAACCTGGTAATGCCATTTATAACCTGGTTATACCATATTTATTGATATATATACTGATTTGCCCCTTTTCTTCCATTCCATGTATACAGAATAAAATTTAAAAAGCATGCTATTAAGGCATGGTTTGTTGATAACAAAATAATCTTGCTGGCTGCTGTCCTTCAGTTTAGACTAGGGACACTGGGTTCGACTCTCAGGAGGTTAATACACATGTTATCAATACCATAGCTTTAGAAGTGTGCTTCCTTTTTATTTCTTTATTTGATTTCTTTCCAATGAAGAATGAAAATGTTTTTTATGTTGACATTGATCCACCTCCTACAGGTTTCCTTCAAGTTGTTTATGCACTATACCTATGATCAACCATCAGATTCATTCCAACGCTGCAAATGTCAGCACGCTAATACATATCCTTTAATGTAAAAATGGATAGCATGCTGTTACTGCAATGATTATTGATGATAAAAAATAGTCCTGTCTAAAAGATAAGACCATGTGTTAGACTTAGACTAGGACAGTATGCTGGACTCCCTAGGGGATTAACAAACTTCATCAATACCATAGCTGCAGAATAAAACCTGTACATATGTACAAACCAGGCCCTGTTGTCATCAAGATTACCATTATCTGTTATAAGATTATTAAAAGAATTATAAACAATTTTTAATAGTTATCATTTGTTTTATGTCTTTAGTAAGGAACAATGGGCAGTTTTAACATGGCAATAACCAGCAATACATCGGTAAAACAAGGTAGAACACTTAGTTCACCAACTGTGAAAACTGATCTGTAAGAATCAAAGAAACAGATCCAGGTATATTCTATTATAACTTTATATTTTTAACTAGTGAGAAAGTTTGCCAGTGACTTACAGAAGGATGGTGGTTCTAATCGGACTAGTACATGATGTCTTTCTTAGGTTAGTATATGCAATTGAGGTCTTCCCCCACTGTTATATCTGGAAGATATATGACATACTGGTATTCTGTGTTAAACATGGTATGGTGGAAGATTCCTTTTTGTCTGGATTCCTTTGTCAGGCCGTGTACCAGCACCAGATGCTGGGCCATCTTCACATTAGTTTCCTGCAGGGGAATTTCTTCCTAGTCTGAAAATAAAAAATAATTAATATGTACTTTTTTTGTATGTGTGTGCACAGTCATATGTGAATGGTAATATATACTTAAATATGTATCTGTACATTGCACAATACTTATCATAAATGGTAACCTACCAAAGTTCCTTTTGGTGCCCTCAGTGTCTGCTGCAGAACTATCTTGGTAGCTGTCAGGACAGAGCCCGGTCACCAGCTGGCAGTGGGGACTCATCCAATTCATCATCACGGAATAAACTTTTCTGTAGGCTGAAAATAAAAAGAGAAGAAATATGTACTTTTTTGTTATGTATGTGAACAGTCATATATGTATGATAATAAATTATATGCTTACCTACATATTACATTGTTCTTTTCACTAACTACAATCACAAGGGATAAGCTACCAAAATGGCTTTCCATGCTGTCAGGGCTTCAAACATAGAAGTGGCTGTGTTACAAGGGAGCTCACAGGGATTTTGAAAATATTTATCAGATCTTGCAATCTATTTATCAAATTAAAGATAACAATTAGGCTATGCTTTCAGAGTAAATTAACCTGTATTAAGCAACAACCTGTCTTAAGAGGTCACTTTTGCTCCTTCCCATGACTGGCTGCTTAAAACAGGTTTGACTGTATATGGACTGCTCAATCGACTTGTTAAGCTCAAGCTTGTAACTTGTTTTTCTACATGGGTTTGAACAGCCAAAATGAATGGTGTAAAGATAAAAAATAAGTTGTATACTTTGTGATTTAAGGTCTGACGTTTGAAGTTGGCCAAAAACATTTTTGTCTCATAACCTTGGCACCTTGTTTGGGTCTGTGGCAAAAGTCCATTTCTTGGTCAATTTTGTTTATCTACAGTTGAATGTTTTCTTTTTGGAGTTAATAGACACAAAATAATCACATTGATATTTATCTTTATGACCGTGTTAAAAAAGAAACAATCTCTATGTGATTAAAGCAGGATTATCATTAACACATAATTATTATGAACATAAAAGCACAATTGACTATTGAACATATGATTAAAATGCAAATATAGTTGGTAATTAAATCAGCAAACTATTTCCTATGTGTTATTGATAAATAAATAATGCAATGCTCAATAAAAATAGGAAAAAAACAGCTACAATTAAGATATATAAAATTAACATTAAAATTGCATGATAAATCACTGAAATTTTTACAGTTTCAGGGCTGTACAAATTTTTTTTTAGTCACTTGTCCTGAACAAAAAGCAACTTGTCCAGGTTTTTATATACATTTAAAAATGCGTACCAGTCTAACCCATAATAAAGATGCTTATGCATTATTTTCAACCTGGACAATTTCAGATGGTAATTTTTTCTTCTTGAAACAAATAGACAGTTTTAAATGTGTTTTAAATTCAATAAATACAATATAAATTACTTTTTTTGTTTTATTTATTCATCATAAATACTTCTGTCTAAAAGCATAGCAACATTGCATCATGATATAGTTAAAAATCTAATTAATAAATATACTATGATATTCTGATATTTACATTATGTATTACACTTCTTGGCGAGTGTGTCTGTTATCCTCTAAATAAATTAACATTATTATAATAGCTATTTACACTACACAGCTGAGCACATTTCTCTGCGACAGAAAATTCTTCAAAAGTTTTAAAACTTTATAACTCACTTTCATGAAATTTTCAAAACTTAGTTGAACTTTGGTTATTGAAGTGTATAATTTTACAGCTGAACAGTCACTTCACTAAAAGCTCTAACTATAACCTGAAGCTATATCCAGATACTTGTTGACTAAAAGCTCTAACTATAACCTGAAGCTATATCCAGATACTTGTTGACTAAAAGCTCTAACTGTAACCTGAATTTATATCCAGATATTTGTTGACTAAAAGCTCTAACTATAACCTGGAGATATATCTTGACACTTGTTGACTAAAAGCTCTAACTATAACCTGAAGCTATATCCAGATACTTGTTGACTAAAAGCTCTAACTATAACCTGAAGCTATATCCAGATACTTGTTGACTAAAAGCTGTAACTATAACCTGAAGCTATATCCAGATACTTGTTGACTAAAAGCTCTAACTATAACCTGAAGCTATATCCAGATACTTGTTGACTTAAAGCTCTATCTATAACATGAAGCTATATCAAGATACTTGTTCACTAAAAGCTCTAACTATAACATGAAGCTATATCAAGATACTTGTTGACTAAAAGCTCTAACTATAACCTGAAGCTATATCCAGATACTTCTTCACTAAAAGCTCTAACTATAACCTGAAGCTATATCAAGATACTTGTTGACTAAAAGCTCTAACTTTAATATGAAGCTATATCAAGATACATGTTGACTAAAAGCTCTAACTATAACCTGAAGCTGTATCCAGATACTTGTTGACTAAAAGCTCTAACTATAACCTGAAGCTGTATCCAGATACTTGTTGACTAAAAGCTCTAACTATAACCTGGAGATATATCCAGATACTTGTTCACTAAAAGCTCTAACTATAACATGAAGCTATATCAAGATACTTGTTGACTAAAAGCTATAACTATAACATGAAGCTATATCAAGATACTTGTTGACTAAAAGCTCTAACTATAACATGAAGCTATATCAAGATACTTGTTGACTAAAAGCTCTAACTATAACCTGAAGCTATATCCAGATACTTGTTCACTAAAAGCTCTAACTGTAACCTGAAGCTATATCCAGATACTTGTTGACTAAAAGCTCTAACTATAACCTGAACCTATATCCAGATACTTGTTGACTAAAAGCTCTAACTATAACCTGAAGCTATATCCAGATACTTGTTGACTAAAAGCTGTAACAATAACATGAAGCTATATCCAGATACTTGTTGACTAAAAGCTCTAACTATAACCTGAAGCTATATCCAGATACGTGTTGACTAAAAGCTCTAACTATAACCTGGAGATATATCTTGACACTTGTTCACTAAAAGCTCTAACTATAACCTGAAGCTATATCCAGATACTTGTTGACTAAAAGCTCTAACTATAACCTGAAGCTATATCCAGATACTTGTTGACTAAAAGCTCTAACTATAACCTGAAGCTATATCCAGATACTTGTTGACTAAAAGCTCTAACTATAACATGAAGCTATATCCAGATACTTGTTGACTAAAAGCTCTAACTATAACCTGAAGCTATATCCAGATACTTGTTGACTAAAAGCTCTAACTATAACCTGAAGCTATATCCAGATACGTGTTGACTAAAAGCTCTAACTATAACCTGAAGCTATATCCAGATACGTGTTGACTAAAAGCTCTAACTATAACCTGAAGCTATATCCAGATACTTGTTGACTAAAAGCTCTAACTATAACATGAAGCTATATCCAGATACTTGTTGACTAAAAGCTCTAACTATAACCTGAAGCTATATCAAGATACGTGTTGACTAAAAGCTCTAACTATAACCTGGAGATATATCTTGACACTTGTTGACTAAAAGCTCTAACTATAACCTGAAGCTATATCCAGATACTTGTTGACTAAAAACTCTAACTATAACCTGAAGCTTTATCCAGATACTTGTTGACTAAAAGCTATAACTATAACATGAAGCTATATCCAGATACATGTTGACTAAAAGCTCTAACTATAACCTGAAGCTATATCCAGATACTTGTTGACTAAAAGCTCTAACTATAACATGAAGCTATATCCAGATACTTGTTGACTAAAAGCTCTAACTATAACCTGAAGCTATATCCAGATACTTGTTGACTAAAAGCTATAACTATAACATGAAGCTATATCCAGATACTTGTTGACTAAAAGCTCTAACTATAACCTGAAGCTATATCCAGATACTTGTTCACTAAAAGCTCTAACTATAACCTGAAGCAATATCCAGATACTTGTTGACTAAAAGCTCTAACTATAACATGAAGCTATATCCAGATACTTGTTCACTAAAAGCTCTAACTATAACATGAAGCTATATCAAGATACTTGTTCACTAAAAGCTCTAACTATAACATGAAGCTATATCCAGATACATGTTGACTAAAAGCTCTAACTATAACCTGAAGCTATATCAAGATACTTGTCGACTAAAAGCTCTAACTATAACCTGAAGCTATATCAAGATATTTGTTGACTAAAAGCTCTAACTATAACCTGAAGCTATATCCAGATACTTGTTGACTAAAAGCTCTAACTATAACCTGAAGCTATATCCAGATACTTGTTCACTAAAAGCTCTAACTATAACATGAAGCTATATCCAGATACTTGTTGACTAAAAGCTCTAACTATAACCTGAAGCTATATCCAGATACTTGTTGACTAAAAGCTCTAACTATAACATGAAGCTATATCAAGATACTTGTTCACTAAAAGCTCTAACTATAACATGAAGCTATATCCAGATACATGTTGACTAAAAGCTCTAACTATAACCTGAAGCTATATCAAGATACTTGTCGACTAAAAGCTCTAACTATAACCTGAAGCTATATCAAGATATTTGTTGACTAAAAGCTCTAACTATAACCTGAAGCTATATCCAGATACTTGTTGACTAAAAGCTCTAACTATAACCTGAAGCTATATCCAGATACTTGTTCACTAAAAGCTCTAACTATAACATGAAGCTATATCCAGATACTTGTTGACTAAAAGCTCTAACTATAACATGAAGCTATATCCAGATACTTGTTGACTAAAAGCTCTAACTATAACCTGAAGCTATATCCAGATACTTGTTCACTAAAAGCTCTAACTATAACCTGAAGCTATATCCAGATACTTGTTCACTAAAAGCTCTAACTATAACATGAAGCTATATCAAGATACATGTTGACTAAAAGCTCTAACTATAACCTGAAGCTATATCCAGATACTTGTTGACTAAAAGCTCTAACTATAACCTGAAGCTATATCCAGATACTTGTTCACTAAAAGCTCTAACTATAACATGAAGCTATATCAAGATACATGTTGACTAAAAGCTCTAACTATAACCTGAAGCTATATCCAGATACTTGTTGACTAAAAGCTCTAACTTTAATATGAAGCTATATCCAGATACTTGTTGACTAAAAGCTCTAACTATAACCTGAAGCTATATCGAGATACTTGTTGACTAAAAGCTCTAACTATAACCTGAAGCTATATCCAGATACTTGTTGACTAAAAGCTCTAACTATAATATGAAGCTATATCCAGATACTTGTTGACTAAAAGCTCTAACTATAACATGAAGCTATATCAAGATACATGTTGACTAAAAGCTCTAACTATAACATGAAGCTATATCAAGATACTTGTTCACTTAAAGCTCTAACTATAACCTGAAGCTATATCCAGATACTTGTTCACTAAAAGCTGTAACTATAACCTGAAGCTATATCCAGATACTTGTTGACTAAAAGCTCTAACTATAACATGAAGCTATATCCAGATACTTGTTGACTAAAAGCTCTAACTATAACCTGGAGCTATATCCTGACACTTGTTCGGTTCCATGGTTCTTGTTTGCTGTTTTGTGGCCACTGATGTGTCGACCACCCTTGCCACATGACATCCAGTGAGATATTGCCTGATCTAGATCAAAGTCGGTCAATGAAAAATTTTGGACTAGCCCGGGACAAGTAGGTTGAAAAGATCTACGTGCCCTGGCTGAAAAATAACTTGCCCTGATCAACGGTTCACACGCCCAGATTTTTATTACCAATACACCTTGCGGTATAATATGAAATATGTAAACATAGACTTAAATGTATTAATTATGTAGGGTTAGCTCCCCATAACATTATGTACAAGTTTTAGAGTTTGAATAAGACCGGGAGAAGTGATTTAATTTCAGGGACAGCTGACTACCTCTCTATCAGTATACCCAACTTACCATGATGTATTTAATCTTTGTTCGTGTCTGGCATTATCAACTTCACCAGGTGAGGATTAAAAACCCGAGTCCTTGTTTTTTTCATGCCGAAATTCATAAAGTTTATAATGTTAGACACTAAAATGGTATTCTATTTGGTGTCATGTTAATACTTTATTTAATTCATATATATTCATTTTCATTAGGGTTAAATTAGTTCCATCCAGGTCAAAATGTATAATTTTATATAACGACTTCATGTGCCTGATAAACTTGCATTGACGTGATAAACTTATGTTTACCAGGCAGGCACTTTATCAACAGAAATAAAATTAGGTGATTTATTTTTACACCCCCAACAAAATATCCAGACTCTGCTTATATTATACATTGATGTAGTTGATAAGCATATTATTTTAAACGTTTGTCATAGGTAAACGAAATTCACAAACTATCGCCAGGAAAATTCACGACTAAGAACAAGGAATATCAGGATAAAAAGCAGGATCCACGGATTATTTAACAGAATACAGTCAACACAAAGAAACGACGACTTAAGCAGAAGCAGAAGAGATGCATTGAACAGACGACACATGAAACATTGGAGGGAACATCGTATGAAGCCCGGGTGTCGACCATATGGGTGAAATAGATGAAGAGGATGTAAAGGAAGTTGCACAACTGCTTGTGTCATACCAATTGAAAAAGATTCGCATATAATATTTGATTTGGAAATAACAGGGTTTGGTATGTATTATTGAAATTATCATTTCGTGAATAGATTAATATGATAATGAATAAATGAGTGCAACTTTTTTATTTTTTCATTTATTAGCATTATTGATAAGTTATAAATAAATGTAAATATCTATATATATACTATATATCGCACTTATACATTTAGTTGCATTCCTTAGCGTAAAGCCGATAAAGCTCCGTCGGTAGCGAGTCTGACTATCGTTCCAGGGGTCGTGAGTTCGAATCCCCGCCCGGCAACAGTCTCCGTGATGAATGATGACATTGTGTCTCATTATCATTCGTCTGTCACCGCTGTTTTAAGTTAAGTTTAAACATATTTTATTACTTATGTTACAGATAATTAACATCACATGATAATACATATTTATATATATCATACGCAAATGGATTGAACTACAAGTTATAACAACCTGAGTTACTATCTCTCCATATCATTAAATGTACATGTATATCGGAATGAAATGTAATAACATTCATAATTTAGGTTAATTTTGAATAAATACTAGAAACTTGAAAAGAAGAAACACACAGAAATGTGAGAAAAAAATGTAGGCGGAAATCCCCGCTTGATAATCTTACCCTGTTGCTTATCTCAATAGAAAACGGTGTCAAAGTTATCAGTTACTTGCGGAGATGGGGCGTGCTCGAGTACTGGTTAACCTTTCAGAATCCGAGAAAACAGTGGTTATGTTAACTGATCGTTTGATAGCCCTCGACGGCATTAAAATGACGCTAAATATTCAATCAATCAATCAGTTATTCAATCAATCCTTAGAGTATCGTTACTCTATTATGATAATTTTTTAGGCATAGATCCTGATCATATGACGCTCATAATACTATAGAGACGTAAAATCTCTCGCTCGTGGAGTTAATAGGAACTACAGACAATATCACCGACAAACTAACAGTTATAACAGTGGAAGAAGTTAACTATAGAATTCAACGGATTCTAAATGAAAAGAAATCGTTAGATACGTACACAGATTGAATAAGCAAATCGTTTGTAACGAAAGGGAAAGCGAAGAACCACATAGAACTGGTTGAAACGATCTGGACTAGACGGAATTGCAGTTTTATTTACAAAATGTATTATCAAATCCTGAAAAGACTGCTTTTAGTGTATACTAATTGCTTTTAGCTCGATTGCGATGAAAGCTCGGAGCTTATATGAACCGCTCTCGAGTCCGCTTCCTGGATAGAACCAGTAATGAGTGTTGTTTTATGAGAGGCATCGGGTCGAGCTGGGGATCGAACCCGCAACCTCTGGTGTGAACGGCCAACACTCTATCCATTACACTACCGCCCCGCTTTTGATTTATATTATGCTGTGAATCCGCAGAAAAATGTTGATACATTATGTCATAATATTTAAATTGTATTTTCCCCCTAAAATGTCTCATACGTACAATTCATCATATCGTGTAAAGTTATTTGACGTTTGGGCAAGGATAAAATATGAATTCAATACATAAATTAAAAAAAAAAGAAATATAATATATACATATCAACAACATAATTGTTATGTAAAAACGTTAACGTCACCACGTTATCGACGTGTATTTTAACTCCTATAGGAAAGTGTCCTATTAAAGCGAGTGCTTATTTCTTAAAAATCGGCCAACTAATTAACAAACTAGACCACCGAAACGTGGAAAACGGCGAATATTTGGGTTGTCGCCAGGGGGCGCCACTGACGTCAAAATCGCTATATTTTCGGCCAGAAAAATAACATCATATATAAAAGACAAGATGTGTTCCAACATTCACCGAAAGTACCATTAAAATCCGACGACTTTCGGAAATCCATGTGCAAACCCGCGACCTACCTTAAATACGATGTAAAGTAAATAAATGATCGCGTATCAGCAAAGTTGTTACACATTTTTATGTCTTGAAGTATACGAAGAACTGAGAGCTCGCATCTGTTTTTTATTGTAAGATTAGTATGTAACGTAAACCAACTATATCTGCACCACCTAAAATATATGGTAACCCATTGTTATAGTGTACATGTGTAAAACATCGATCTTATTTATGTTTGAATAAGATAAGTAACTTAAAATGTAACTTGTATGTTACTTTTTTCTTTAAAAATACAAATCGATATTTCATCTGATTTTCTTCTCTCCTATTCATAAAACGGATGAAATTAAAACATATTTACGCATTTTGTTATAACATGTATAAAAATGCGAAATATCACGATGCCTTTTTAATTATCGATTGATCATTTGACTTTTTAGCTTTATTTTATACAGAATTGAATGCACACTATACACGGGTGCCAAAAACGCGCGTACACCTTTTTCCACAGGTGGGAAAATCGTACATGTGCTCACCCGCGTTGTTAGTAGACGTTTTACTTAAGGAAACAATATTTGGTAGTTTCAAGAAATTGTGTTTAAAACTTTTGGAGATCTAGGGAACATGGACAAAATACTTTTGGGGAACTTTCGAAATACTTTTGGAGATCTGGGGAGATCCAGGGAACAGGAGATCCGCACTCCTGGGAGGGCCTCAACAATGGACAATACATTGTAGAAAGGACCCGCTCTCCCATAACCCTTTACTCCATAGAAACGCGTTTTCCCACACCAATCACAGAAGGCCTTTGAAAACAGTGCAGGAAGAGTTCAGATTGCTCGTAACGAGCAATCTGAACACTTCCTGCACTGTTTTCCACTCTGTGAGCTAATATAAACATAATTCACCCATTGCTGATATGTGGTGAATTAATGCTTTCAATATTAGAGGTGTCCAAAGGCGTCTTTATGAAGTAAAGGGATAATCTATCCCAGAACCTGATATCTCCCGAATCAGGTCTATTAAAACGAATGAAAAAAAACAGGGAATTCTATGCCTGTCCCACAAGTTATAACAATTGGACGCTAACTAAACTGTGACGGCATTCAACCTTTCAGTTGAACCAACTGACCAATCAACCTGCTATCCCAACATTGCTGTTTAATGGACCCAGTGGATCAGTTACAGACTACAGATAGTCGAGAGACTGCATACAAGGGCCGCTCTTATACTGCGCTGCGCAGCCGTCTGTAAATTCGTGTATTATCTTTTATTGGTTAGATAATCGTGCAGAAGTGTTTGGGCGGGGTAGGTAAACTGATGGTTAAGTGTCGTTAGCATCTGTTGTAATTACCCGTACTAAAAGTGATTACATAAGTAAAACACAGTTTGTCAAAGTTTCATTCAATATACTTATTGATTCATGAATTTTGTATCATTTAATTTACAGGAAAATAGCCGAATATCGGAATATCGGTTACTACAATGGACTCATGATACTCTGTGGATATATATCAAAACCAATTATATTTGCTTAAACTATTAAATTCTAGTATACCATGTGCATGTACATATATAGCGGCGTCGGTAAGTTTTTCACCGTATTAAAACAACGTCAAACTGAGGCTGTTAATTTTTGATAGAGGACATCGGACATTTTTAATTTGCCAACGAAGAACTAAAACAAACTGCGTCATGTAAGGGAGGAATATTCCGATATGTACCTGACCAAGAGATGTCGCTGGGTATTTTCGTCCGATTCCTCAGATTCGAACCGTACATCAAACCCGGCCATCTTCATCTGATGTTACGCTTAAAGAGGTACCTCAACCGTGCGCGACGTCATGGTGTTTAGTGTCGCTTTCAACAAATGTTCAGTCATATCGCGACGATGTTTACTTGAGACGGTGTTTTAAACACTGCCATACTGGAGGACACCACTAGTATTTTCTTACAGATGAAGGAGGTAGAAGTCAAACTTTAGTTAATTTTCTGAGCTTTATAGTGCAGTAATTTAGTTTGTATATCACGTGTTAAATGGACAGTATTTTAGCAATCAGCAATGATTTTTTGATGCTGATAACAGATATCTTGCCAATGCTGTGCCATTTTAGAATCGAACCGCATCGTGGGCGAATAGTTGACATATTATTAAGTACAATGTACTGTGGAAATTGATAAATATCACAAAACCATTGAATTAAACAATTCTGGTAAAGATATTTTATTTCCTTCATAATTGTAGAACTTGAACCAGTGAAAAATTTGAGCATAAATACATGTTGTAAATGTTTTTTCACTGTGTTTTGGACATGGATACATGCTGTTACTGTTTTTCACCGTGTTTTCGACATGGATACATGTTGTTAATGTTTTTCACCGTGTTTTGGACATAAATACATGTTGTAAATGTTTTTCACCGTGTTTTGGACATGGATACAAGTTGTAAATGTTTTTCACCGTGTTTTGGACATGGACACAAGTTGTAATTTTTTTTTCACCGTGTTTTGGACATAAATACATGTTGTAAATGTTTTTCACCGTGTTTTGGACATACATATAAATACATGTTGTAAATGTTTTTTCACTATGTTTTGGACATTACCTTTTACAATGGAGAACTATGGGAAATGTAATAGTGGTGTGAGACGTTAAAAGAAACTGAAAGATCTGCATGTTGCAGAATTGTGGGTTCGGTCCTAGCTCTAGTCTAAAAACTTGCTTGCTACTTGCGGATGGACGGTGGTTCTGCTCAGATTCTTTCTGAGGTCAACCTCCACGAAAACAACATGCCATATAATAACCTGGCATATGCTAAAATGGCGTAAAACCGTATTGATCAAAGGGAGGTTAAATATCAATAATTAAGATGCTTGTACTATTGTAAAAGTAAAGTAAAGTATTTGTTTATTATAGTGAAAGGGCCAGCCACACTGGGCTTATGAGACATCTTTATGCTGTATACGGTTTCTTCCCAAAGCAACCATTGCCAGGCGTTAGCTGTTAGCCATTCGGTACACCTCAATTTAACTAGCTGCTGGGTGAGCAACCGGCCGCATCAGAAAAAAATCCAAGTGCTTCCACCGGGATTCGAACCTTCGACCTCCCGCTTTCGAGGCGGAGGCCTTTACCATTAGGCTACGGAAGACAGTTTGTATGTGGCTTAATTTACCTACACAGAAAATACACTCATGTATTGTACAAGATATTATATTAAATAACTGTGCTGTAATGTAGAAATATGATTAAGTGTCGAATTCACGGTTGAAAATGAGACACGCTACCGACTGAGCTAA
Organism: Panopea generosa; assembly: GCA_029582155.1. Taxonomy (NCBI): domain Eukaryota; kingdom Metazoa; phylum Mollusca; class Bivalvia; order Adapedonta; family Hiatellidae; genus Panopea; species Panopea generosa. The sequence goes on along the minus strand of CM055903.1, from coordinate 70,117,497 downwards.
CCGGACCCGGCTGTGCTTATTAAATGAACATATAGCAAAAGTATACGTCATTTGTTCCCCATGGTCGCTGCGTTTTCACTATGTTCACTTTATAAACACTGACTAATATTCCAATAGAATATTTTGTTTTGAATATGATAATAAATGTCAGAGAGTTTCGTTTGAATCTCAGCATTTAGAGAGTAGTTCTGGTCGACCCTGTGTGGACTGGATGGGGTATCACATTACGTGATTGTGGCATGATACTCCAGTGTGACCAAAAGCGGATCTACTTTTTAAAAAATCTGGCGTACGCGTCTTCCCCTAATCTCCCATATTTTATTAAAAAGCAATATATTTCTACTGAAAAACACGTGTTCTTCTTCA
>CM055903.1:69902094-70116631 GCA_029582155.1 Panopea generosa | reverse complement strand
ACTAAGAGGGCATAATTTGGAAGTGGTTAAAACACTGAACAAGTGCATTTATGCAAAAGGAAATTGCTTTGAAGATATAAACCAAAATTATCAAGATATTATTTTGTTGTTTGCATTTTATTACCAATATAATATTACATATTGAACGCCCCTCATAAGCTCTGAGTTTTCTTTGCAAACAAGCTAAAAATAAATAAGTATAAATTAAATCAGTTGCTGGAGATAATTAAACCTTGAAAATAATTCATGATTTCCATAAAAGATTTATAACCCTTCTCTGTTGATCAACAAACTTGTAAACATATCAATAACAAGTAGCAGTTATTTTCTTCAAATTTCAAATGGTTAAACTAAGGAGACATTTACATGATACAACTTGGCAGGTGCTCTACCAGATGATCAATCTTTGGCCATTTGAACTCTAACTGACAGCAAGTTGATTTTGGAAAACATCTCAAATACTACTACTCAAACATTTATCTTAGATACTGCAAATTTTGAATGAAAAGTCAGTCAGCCATCACCAATACCAATAATACAAGGAATTATAAACTGGGAATCAACTTCTACAGATGAAAGTAAAGTTTTAACAGACCATCTGATTGTTGAGAGAGTAGATGAAATATACATCACACCAGTCAATTAGATTATAATGATGAGTTATTTATTTTGTATTCTAAAGATATTAGGATGAATAATTTGGCTGTGGTATGTAAAAGAATGCATTTTTAAACCCATTTTTATGTGAAGCCCAAATGTAAACAGATAGTCTGGCAGGTACAGCACTGAACCATTCATGGAAGTGTATAGTATACAACTATCTACCTTTATAGCGGTCAATGGTTAAAATTATTTATCCAAGGAAAATGACTATTGACCCAAAGCAGAAAACTATTGACCGAGATGCAGCCAATCATTGACCGCTAAAAAGGTAGATAGTTGTTTTATTATAATGAATAACAACAAAAAAGGTAAGTCAAGAAGTAAAAGTTTTCACCTCACTTCATTCATAGTTTCACTGCATTTTTAACCGAGGTGTGAAAAGCATTTTTTTTCGTAGCTTTGTATGTCTGTTCTCTACTAACAAATTCATCTATTAGGGTTACATTCCTAACCTTCATAATTATATTATCTGACTTTAAATATTTCCAACTATTCAGAGTACAATGTCACCAGTATTTAGCTACATGTTGGATCTGCTCTTGATCAAAATAACGTCATCAGCGCCAATACTTATACAACCTGACATCATTAAATAAACATATCACTTGTGGAAAATGGGTGAATTGTATTTTAGCATTAAAAAAGTGGTACTACAGTGTCAGTTTTAATTTACAGAGGTAATAAACAGATCAGTTTAACTGTTGTTTTATCTGGTATAGCAAATGGAGTTTGAATACAGTATCAGCATTAGAACGGAAGTACGTTTCGTTAGAACTATTGACTCGGTAACCAGGTGCAACTGAGTTTCGACAAAATAAGTGGTCAATAGTTCATTTTTTAAGGAATAAGTGGTCAGGATTTAATTTTATTTGACCTGATTAGTTCAGGTTTCAAACAATCAGATTGAAGCATTCATGATGATATATAATAATAATTTTTTTTTTTGGTAATAATGGTAGTTTAGGCAATGCTTATAAAAATCAGCTTGATGACATCTTGTCATCATTGAGCATTTTGAAATATTCAAGAAGGCCTCCAACATGGTGGCAAATGAATTAAAAATTATGTTTTCTGCACATTTTAGTTTTATAAGTGGAAATAGAATGTTTTTGATTAATTAATTTCATTAAGTAAATATGTCACTACCATCTAAAATATAAAACTTACACAACTGACAATATGGGTCACCCAAGGAACATTAAATTATTTTAAAATCGAGCCAGTAGTTTCTTACAAGAAGATTTTTTAAGTTTTTACTTTAGCTTATATAGTAAACCAACCCCAACTCCTGTCTGCCATGTTTTTTGACGAATCAAGATGGCTTGAACAAACTTGGTAGAGGGTCACTCAAGGAACATTTTTGTGAAATTATTTTAAAATTGAGCCAGTAGTTTCTGACGAGAAGATTTTCTAAGATTTTACAATAGCTGATATAGTAATTAAACTAACCCCACCCCCTGGCTGCCATGGTTTTTGATGAATCAAGATGGCTTTAACAAACTTGGTAGAGTGTCACCCAAGGAACATTTCTGTGAAATTATTTTAAAATCGAGCCAGTAGTTTTTGACAAGAAGATTTTTTAAGTTTTTACTAATTAAACTAACCTTTCCCCTGGCCGCCATTGTTTTGATGAATCAAGATGGCTTGAACAAACTTGGTAGAGAGTCACCGAAGGATCATTTCTGTGATATTATTTTTTTAAGTTTTTCAAACACAAGCCTTCCCAAAGCCTATTGCTCGAAAGAATCTTTGTCACAGTGCACTCTCCCCCCAACACAATTAAGCTCCGCTTCAGAGGTTTCAAGTATACTTTGACACTGAAAATCTCAAGCAAACTTCTTGCAGAGAAAGAAACTAGCTGAAAATATGGTATTGCTTTATTATGAAGCAGTAAACCATCCCTGTCTGAACTATCAAAACTCTGACTTTTATATTCAGGAAAATACCTATTTTAAAATGGTGTCCAATTCATGATTAATATTTCAATGATTGATTATAATTGTATCATTCATCCTTTTATGATGAATTATCTTTTAAAACTTATATCTTGTATAATATTGTATAATAATAGCGAAAAAAAAGTTTATTTATAAATTATAATTATTGCTCTATACAGAAATTTATGCTATAAAACAAGGACATTAATTTGACAGAAATACTAACCCCACCCCCTGGCTGGCATGTTTTCTGTGAGCGTGGGTGAGCTTAAAATAACATTGAGAAAAGGAGCAAATGTTTAACAACACAAACAGGTCAAATGTGTTAAGTTAAGGCTGGAAGTAAATGGACCTCTTTGTTACTATGGAAACAATGGATAATCCATTTGTAAAGCACTCTGGAGATATGTTGGTATACCTCACAGGCAATGATATAGGTTTAGTTTATAACAATTTATATAGCTAAACTGCGAAGTAAGATCAGAATTTAAATGTATCACTCTGGAGTTCCTTTTCTTGGTAGAAACGTAGTTGTTTTTTGAGAGAACAAAAGGTCAAGTTTGAATTTGAAATCTGGTATAAGCGGCCAATGATATCGAGGTCACTACTACCCCGCTTGTCATGTCTTGTGAAATATGCGCACTGGATCAAATCTGACCTTCAAACTTAACCCAGTGTACAACTAAGAAAACACAATAACTCTGTTATTCTCGGTGACACAGATCTCCAATGTAAGCAGGTTGATAGGGATGAGTATGTGCATGGTAGTCTACGGTAGAAAATGGAATACATAGAAAGCAATGTGAAGCTCTAAACTTCCTGGACGAGTTTGATGACAACAAGAACAAACTTTCAGTCATATCGTGACAGTGTCTACTTGAGACAGTATTCTAAATGCTGTCACACTGGAGTATCATGCCGCAGACACATGGTATGTTACCCCACCCAGTTACATTATACTGACACCGGGCCGACCAGACCTTAAGAACTCTCCTCTAATTGCTGAGCGTCAAGCGAGGAAGCTTCTAGTACCTTTTTAAAGTCTTTGGTATGACCCGGCAGGGAATTGAACCGACAACCTTCCGCATGTGAGGCGGACGCTCTATCACTAGACCACGCTGCGGTCACGAACTTCTGGCCAGTCTGTACAACAATAGGTACATGTAGTATGTGTTTCAAACAATCACAGATATGATCTGCCACTAAATGTATATGAAAGGTCAAGATAGAAAGCAGTTGATACATATGTCCTGGTATAAGCCATTGCTGTAAGTTTACAAACTGATTTGAGTGTGAATTGGGTTGGATTTTGGAACTGGAAGATACTTCTCAAATGCATACCATCATAATAATCAACTTAATAAACTTTATAAAGACAGAATAAGGTTCCTGCTAGCATTTCATACATCCAAGGTGTGTGTACAGACTTCTTTACTATTTAGTGGGAAAGGAAAACTATAGAGCAAGGGAAACCAGGAACAATAAAACATTTGAAACTATATTTACTACTTTCACTAAAGAATCCATAAAGGTGCAATGCCATTTATAGAGTGATTTGAGCTAACCAGGCATGGCTTTTTGCATGAAAATTTAGTTGTCATAAAGTTATATAATAGTGGAGACAGAATTGTTTCAGATAGACAGATGGTGCATGTCCCGGTAGTCCCTTACTGGGCATAAACATATATTGTTATTGTAATATTCTATAGTAAGATTGTCCAGCTTGTTCTCCGATCAATAGCCAGTTGTTTTATGCAATAACTAATTTACCTGCTAATTCTGTCTTCTGTAACAATTGCTAGTATGACAAAGTTTGACATGTCATGCAACAGTCTGTAGTATTGTGGGGTATTATGTCAACACAGTAAGAAGGAGCTTTTAATGTCAGGCCTGTAGAAAAGGGCACATTCTTTTTTAGAAAAACTGAAACGTTTAATAATGTACTAAAAATGTAAGGCTCAATGGGGTGATTGGTTGACAATTATATTTTTGAAACAAGTTTCTAATGCACATTGGGAGAATACTCTTCCAGAGGGATGCGATTACTAGAGATGATAATGATGATGATGATGATAATGACGATCAGTTGAGGGGAGTTTTGAGGAGAAGTTGACTTGAAATTATGCTTAAGTGATACTAAAATCAAATAAGACAAGAAGCAATTATTTTGTTCCTATTCATCATATTTTTCTGCAAACCTCACATTATACATGGACGGGGGCATTTCCCCTCCTAGGGACAACCCCTCCCATCTGTCCCCCAGATTTATTGTCAAACAAGTGAGAACAACAGTCCTGACTACAATCAATATGTCTTATTTCTCGATAATATTGATCTTTTGATTATGATGATGTTAGAATTTATATGGTTTCCCTCTGGTCCCCAGTCTCCCAGATTTTTTTCTGTCTACTTACACCACATAAAAACACTTTGTAGCCAACATTACTATTTTTATGATAATCACTGACTGATATAAAAGGAGTGCCTGTATAACAATGTTAATACAGTTGAAACTCATTAACTCTATATAGCTCCAGTCGATACTCTGGAAGTGTTGATTTTGATTTTGCAATCCTCAACTTTTCACCTTCTTTGTGTACGTAAATATATTCTTATTTACTCGATATTGTCCGAGTCGATATTTCAGATATCTCGATCCCAGTTTTAGTTCCCAATTAATCATTTCACACCTTTAATTGAACGTTTGTCTCAATATAATAATGGTTGACATAATATTGTGTGTTTTTCGATGTGTGTGAAAGTCTACATATGCTACTTTTCAGTTTGTTTAAGACGTGACACTTTTTACCAGTCAACTGACAGAATGTTGCAAATATCGTGTCATCGAATTGGATGATTGCATTTAAATTGTTTAAATATCATTTGTTTTAATGAATCAGCCTCAACTCTATGTCTTTCATTGCCAAGAAATTCAAAGAAGGACCTGGATATGAGCATTTATCACAACAGTGTAATTCTACTACTACTAATTCTATTGACGTACAACACTTATCAGGTGATGAAAATAAATATTGATCTTGAGACCAAATCTATGCCGATATTCGGATTTGGCAGTCCCTCCAATATCGAGATAATGATTTCAGATTGTATATATATTGTATATTGTATATATACCAGTTATTCAAATTTTATTTTATCATGGTATTATTTTAAGAAACAAAATCTTAATGGGGTTTGACTCCATTTTCAACACATTTCATGTTTAAGTTTTATTGGTGGAAGAAAATATAAGAATGAATCTGAATAGAACCACCATCCTTCCGCAAGAAACTGGCAAACTTTTTCACATAAAGTTTTGGAGCCAGCAGGTTCTGAACCTACGACCTTAGCGGTGAGAGGTAAGTAATTTTGAGACAGTGCCTTACACTCAGCCACAGGGGACCTCTGTATGATTCTAAAATTGTTGAAAATTCTGATATATATTTTCTATCATATTTGCCTTATCTGTGGAATAACTCAAATTTTACACCAAAAAGCAACAAATTATGGTAAATATTCAAAGACAATGTTCTGGGAAAAGTGCTATAGACATTTACAACAATTACAAATATGTTCAAGCATCTTTATATCATTAAATTTATTAACTAAAATACAAATGATATGGAATTTCAAATCAGACAAAACAAGAAAAACATTTTTTTTAATGGAAGTGGTGTAATTAATAATGGAATCTGATCTTTAAAAATAAATATTACATGCTTGATAACCTTTAAACAAACACCATTTTTAATCTTGTCATTTGATCACTCTCTAAGATTAACCAAATTCATTACACAACCAATATATCTGATTAATTGATTAATTTGATGCCATCGAGGGCTAATAGATGATCAGTTAACCTTACCACTGTTTCCTGGATCCTGAAAGGTTAACCAATACTTGAGCACACCCCATCTCCGCAAGTAACTGATAACTTTCCCACTTGAATCAGCAGTAAGAGACAAATGATAATGAGACACAATGCCGTATATCAATCATCACAGATACTGTTGCTGGGCGGGGATTCAAACTCATGACCCCTGGATTGATAGTCAGATGTGTAACCGACTGAGCTAATTGGGCCCCAACATTCTCATACAGATGAACTTATATCCTTTACAACCAACTTCACAGGGTTAAATACTCTAGTTTCTGTGCATCTATAGTTGAAACAAACATTTTTGGCTTACAGAAGTTTTTTTATTGCAGATTGCTTTCAGTCTTGTCTTTCATAATTAATCATTAACATTATGATTCAGAACTATCTCTTCTTTTGATATATTAAAGTACCATGCAAGGTACCTGCCAAAACCTTTAGGCATCATTAAGTACATGTCTGACATCATTTAGTATATGTCTGACATTTAAATGTTCTGTCTTCAACTAACATAATTATCTAACCATATTCTTGTCTCGACAATACCGATCAGTTAAGCTTGATTCAGACACTGTTTGTCAAAGTTTGGCAATTTGGGTAACTTGGGTGGGCTTTCCTAAAATTTAAGCCATCTCTTACAATAAATTTGATACCAAATTTAATCTCAGTTTGTATTATTTCAATTAGTGTAGTCTCTCATAATACAAAAATGAAAATCTTAGTAAAATATAAATTGTATCAATCAATGATTTGGTTTAGCTTATATAGCAATATTCTTCGCATGATACAGTGCTCATTAACCTTCAATTAAAATATCGTAGTATCCGTTAGCACCAATAATTGCCAATTTTAAATTCAATTATTGCAGTTTTAATTTATGCATTAATAAGCATTGAATATAAATGTTATAACACCCAACACCATCTTGGCAGAAAGGTGAGTTTACCATGTTCTGATTCTCTCATAATTATTGACAGCAATCCACATGAAATATAAGTCGCTATATAATCAACACTTTAATAAGGTTTCTAAATATGGCCGTTCAATATTGTGCATGATAATTGTGGCACATAACATTTGTCTGCTTTCATTGTTCATTATTATTCTACATTGTTATTTTCACAAAATGTCAATAATGTTAACTGGCTAAGTTACTTACATGCACATGTGGTAACAGTAGTTCAGTGGTTAAACCCACCTCCCATGGTTGTAAATTAAGCTGTTTGTTGGAGAGTTAATATTTCAGCAGATGTTAAAGATGAGAGATAGGTAATTAATGTTAACGAGAATGCACCCAAGCTTTACACATAACAGTGTCAAGTGTAACAAGTTTGCTAATAACCAGCCCAGCATCTGGATCAGCGGCACACGGTATGAAGTGCAAAGTGTTGTAAAAAAAAAGATCAATATCAGATTCTTTCTATTTATTAGGATGTTTTATTGTTTTTTAATTGCTTCCTATTGCCAGACAAATACTTTCAACTAGTGTTATGTAACCATTACTTACTTTAAATAACAGAGGCATCATCATTATCTATCTGGTTAGATTTTTTTCTTACCCAGAAGTAACAAGTACAGTTTTAAAGACATAGATAAATATGTCAGGGATCAAAACCTTAACTCGACCATTAAACAACCACTTTTTTAAAAAAAAATAATAAAGATAAAAACCAACTAATACACCTGGTAGGTGGGGAGGGGGGATACAATTATGGACTATGATACTTCAGAGCAATTAACAGACTGTTTTTATAGCTCTGTGGAGTGCCATCCCTGCCTACTGCTTACACAACCCAGGTTTGAATCCCCATTAAGGTATTGTACTGTAAATAAGGTGGAAATGTTGTCCCCACATATCACAGGTGAATTTACATGGAGTTCTACTATTCTCTCACGTCAAGATCACAAAAACCTTGTTTTTTTTAAGTAAATCAGGTAACTTGTTTTAAAATGAATAATGTTAAAAAAAAAAACAACTTAAGAGTAAAAATCACTAGGCTGCAGTGAACCTATAACCTGAGAGAATGTGACACGGACCCTTAAATCTCTAGGCTACAGTGAACCTATAACCTGAGAGAATGTGACACAGACCCATAAATCTTTAGGCTACAGTGAACCTATAACCTGAGAGAATGTAAGACTGACCTTTAAATCTCTAGGCTATAGAGAACCTATAACCTGAGAAATTGCGAGACAGACCCTTAAACCTCTAGGCTATAGAGAACATATAATCTGAGAGAATGCAAGACAGACCCTTTAATCTCTAGGCTATAGAGAACCTATAACCTGAGATAATGTGAGACAGACCCTTAAATCTTTAGGCTATAGAGAACCTATAACCTGAGAGAATGCGAGACAGACCCTTAAATCTATAGGCTATAGAGAACCTATAACCTGAGGGAATGCAAGACAGACCCTTAAATCTCTAGACTATAGAGAACCTATAACCTGAGAGAATGTGAGACAGACCTTTAAATCTCTAGGCTATAGAAAACTTATAACCTGAAAGAATGCGAGACATACCCTTAAATCTCTAGGCTATAGAAAACTTATAACCTGAAAGAATGCGAGACAGACCCTTAAATCTCTAGGCTATAGAAAACCTATAACTTGACAGAATATGAGACAGACCCTTTAATCTCTAGGCTACAGTGAACTTATAACCTAAAAGAATGTGAGACAGCCCCTTAAATCTCTAGATTGTGATATAGACCCATGAATCACTAGGCAACAGAGAACATATAACTTGAGAGAATGTGAGACACTCTTAAATCACTAGGCTACAGAGAACTCATAGCCTGAGACAATGTGAGACTCTTCTTAAATCACAAGGCTACAAAGAACATATAACCTGAGAGAATGTGAGACACTCTTAAATCACTAGGCTACAGAGAACATATAACCTAAGAGAATGTGAGACAGCCCCATATATCACTAGATTGTGAGATAGACACATGAATCACTAGGCTACAGAGAACATATAATCTGAGAGAATGTGAGACACTCTTAAATCACTAGGCTACAGAGAACTCATAACCTGAGACAATGTGAGACACTCTTAAATCACTAGGCTAAAGAGAACATATAACCGCAGAGAATGTGAGACACTCTTAAATCACTAGGCTACAGAGAACATTTTAACCTGAGAGAATTTTAAACACTCTTAAATCACTAGGCTATAAAGAACTCATAACCTGAGACAATGTAAGACACTCTTAAATCACTAGGCTACAGAGAACATATAACCTGAGACAATGTGAGAAACTCTTAAATCACTAGGCTACAGAGAACCTATAACCTGAGACAATATGAAACACTTTTAAATCACTAGGCTTCAGAGAACCTATATCCTGAGAGAATGTGAGACACTCTTAAATCACTAGGCTACAGAGAATCTGTAACATGAGAGAATATGAGACACTCATACATCACTAGGCTACAGAGAACTCATAACCTGAGACAATGTGAGACACTCTTAAATCACTAGGCTAAAGAGAACATATAACCGCAGAGAATGTGAGACACTCTTAAATCACTAGGCTACAGAGAACATTTTAACCTGAGAGAATTTTAAACACTCTTAAATCACTAGGCTATAAAGAACTCATAACCTGAGACAATGTAAGACACTCTTAAATCACTAGGCTACAGAGAACATATAACCTGAGACAATGTGAGACACTCTTAAATCACTAGGCTACAGAGAACCTATAACCTGAGACAATATGAAACACTTTTAAATCACTAGGTTACAGATAACCTATAACCTGAAAGAATGTGAGTCACTAGAATGTGAGACAGACCCTTAAATCACTATATTTAACAACCTATGTCTTTATTTACATTCTATTGGTATCAAACCTAGGTAAATATTGTTGTATCACGAAATAATTATAATGTAGATTTTTTTGTTACAAGTGTCATTCTAAGAAAAAAAAACTGTCTAAAACAGAATTGCCAAAATATTGTGCACAAAGGAAGAATTTAACTGCTTTTGACAAAAACTGTGTAAGTAATGAATTACTATTTTCATTTACAGATAGTATAGCCTATTTCATTATACCTCACATAAAACACTAGCTTACATCACAGGCGAATAGATAAGTTCTAATTACTTTTTCATCAAAAAGTACAATTAATGGCTGCCTGGATAGGACATGCGTTAGCAGTTTTTATACTAGAGATGTGTCTGTCGACACGATTGGCAGCGCTATTGATCAGAATCAATTTTTTAAATGATAATTAAGTTGATAAGGGGCCACAATTCCTGTGTAAAATTCTTTGAAAGGTGACAGCATAAAATGATATCAAGACAGTCTTTATGAAATGATATCACAACAGTCTTTATGAAATGATATCATAACAGTCTTTATGAAATGATATTGTGACCCTCTTTATGAAATGATATCAAGACAGTCTTTATGAAATTATATCATAACAGTTTTAATGAAATGATATCATAACAGTCTTTATGAAATGATATCATAACAGTCTTTATGAAATGATATCATGACCCTCTTTATGAAATGATATCCAAACAGTCTTTATGAAATTATATCATGACTGTCTTTATGAAATGATATCATGACCCTCTTTATGAAATGATATCCCAACAGTCTTTATGAAATGATATCAAGAGTCTTTATGAAATGATATCAGACTCATCTTTATGAAATGATATCACAACAGTCTTAATGAAATGATATCACAATAGTCTTTATGAATAATATCATGACTGTCTTTATGAAATGATATCACAACAGTCTTTATGAAATGGTATCACAACTGGCTTTATGAAATGATATCACAACCATCTTTATGAAATGATATCATGACAGTCTTTATGAAATGATATCACAACCATCTTTATTAAATGATATCATGACTGTCTTTGTTGATATCATGACTGTCTTTATGAAATTATATCTTGACTGTCTTCAGAAATTATATCATAACTGTCTTGATGAAATGATATCACAACAGTCTTTATGAAATGATATCATGACAGTCTTTATGAAATGATATCACAACAGTCTTTATGATATGATTTCAGGTTCATCTTTATGAATTGATATCACAACCATCTTTATGAAATGATATCATGACCCTCTTTATGAAATGATATCATTACTGTCTTAATGAAATGATATCAGAACGGGCATTTTGAAATGATATCACAACTATCTTTATGAAATGATATCATGACTGTCTTTGTTGATATCAACTGTTTTTTAAGGAATGATATCATGACTGGCTTTATGAAATGATAACACAATCATCTTTATTAAATGATATCATGACTGTTTATGAAATAATATCTTTACTGTCTTTATGAAATGATAACAGGATAATCTTTATGAAATGATATCACTAACATCTTTATGAAAAGATATCACAACCATCTTTATGAAACAATATCATGACTGTCTTTATGAAATGATATCATGACTGTCTTTATGAAACAATATCATGACTGTCTTTATGAAATGATATCATAACTGTCTTTATGAAATGATATAATGACTGTCTTTATGAAATGATATCTTGACCGTCTTTATGAAATGAATCTTGACTGTCTTTATGAAATGATATCTTAACCGTCTTTATGAAATGATATCAAGACAGGTTTATGAAATGATATCAATAGTCTTTATGAAATAATATCATGACTGTCTTTATGAAACGATATCACAACAGTCTTTATGAAATGATATCACAACAGTCTTTATGAAATGATATCACGACCATCTTTATGAAATTATATCACAATCATCTTTATTAAATGATATCATGACTCTTTATGAAATGATATATTTACTGTCTTTATGAAATGATATCAGGACTATTTATGAAATGATATCATGACTGTCTTTATGAAATGATATCACAATCATATTTATTAAATGATATCATGACTCTTTATGAAATGATATCTTTACTGTCTTTATGAAATGATATCAAGACTCTTTATGAAATGATATCTTTACTGTCTTTATGAAATGATATCATGACTGGCTTTATGAAATGATATCATGACTGGCTTTATGAAATGATATCATGACCATCTTTATGAAATGATATCACGACCATTTTTATGAAAAGATATCGCAACCATCTTTATGAAACAATATCATGATGGTATTTATGAAATTATATCATGACTGTCTTTATGAAATGATATCTTAACTGTCTTTATGAAATGATATCACAATCATCTTTATTAAATGATATCATGACTATTTATGAAATGATATCTTTACTGTCTTTATGAAATGATATCATGACTGGCTTTATGAAATGATATCATGACCATCTTTATGAAATGATATCACGACCATCTTTATGAAAATATATCACAACCATCTTTATGAAACAATATCATGACTGTCTTTATGAAATGATATCATGACTGTCTATATGAAATGATATATTGACCTACTTTATGAAACGATATCTTAACCGTCTTTATGAAATAATATCAAGGCCGTCTTTATGAAATGATGTCATGACTTTCTTTATGAAATAATATCACAGTTCTGTTACCTTCTCCTGCGTTTACAGGAGAATGAAACAATATTTTTATTTGCAAATCAAAATAAAATGTTTGCAAAACAAGCAAAAAATAATGGGAATGTAGCAACCAATATCATTAATAAATACTCCAAAGGTTTCATATCAAACAGAGATTGACAGGAATCACAAGTTGACGAATTAATACTATAGAAATTCTTTCATTATAATTACAATGAGCCCCTAATGCCCCGTTACAGTACACACAGTCAAACCTGTCTTAAGCAGCCAGTCAATGGAAGGAGCAAAAGTGGCCTTTTAAGACAGGTTGTTGCTTAATACAGGTTAACTTACTCTGAAAGCATAGAAATGGGAAATAGAAAATAAGGTTGCTTAAGACAGGTGGCTGTTTAACAGAGGTGACCACTTGCACAGGTTTGACTGCAACACAACACAATACAACAGAATGCGGCATGGTTGTTTTATTGCAAGATAATTATAACTTTAATAGATATGTATATTTGTAATTCAATAGCAGATAAATCTTCATTAATATTCAATCTTTTGAACCAACTTGTTAAGTGTTCAGGAGGTAATTAACATCACCAGGAGAGACTCCCAATCAGAAGTGAAGGCAGAAAATAAATCAGATTATTTAGCATTTCATTTAAATTTCCTACTTGATAAATTACAATTGTGTCATCTAATAAAAGATTTATATTTCACTAATTACATAATGCATGAGTTATATATTTCACTAATTGCACTTTTAACATTTTGCATTAATTATAAATTGTAATTAAAATCTTAGGTCCTGCTTGCAGGCTGTGGATCAGGGTGATATCTGCCATAACTGAGGTTGCTTAAAGCCTCATTAAACTTCCGAAATGTACACTTTTTGATAATAACAAAAAATGATTGTGATTAAATGTGTTTATAGTATTGCTAAAACAATTCCTGTAGACCCATTAGTGACTGTTTTTATAAAAGCAAGAAAAGAAAAAACTTTAATCGAAATGTGTATTTCTAAGACGGGCGGACCAAATTTTTAACTTTGTTTACAGTTTTGTAATTCCATAATGACTCGGTTGTTTTCCGACTGTACCTACGCCAGTGTTCAGAAGTACACAAATGAATACTGCAGTGGTAGTGTGCGGATTAAGACCGTTAGATAAGGGGTTCATTAACAAGATTAGAAAAGTTTTGTCTTCGCTAATATTATGTATCTTTATTGGGTTTTCTTTTTTTTAAAAAATATATTGATGTCTGCATTAAAACTGTATCGAAAGTAATAAACAATGAGTATGGAATACTAGTTTGGTCTAGTAACTTTTGCTCAGGATCCTCCCTTGCATATACGCGTGATACTATCACATGCGCTTTAAGGCCACAAATCACTTTAGTGCATTCAATATTGAGAGGCTACCGTGGATGGTTTGTTTAGAACAGTTATTAAAAAAGTAATTTTATTTTTAATTTTATTTGAACGATCTGTCACTTACGTGCAATACATAAACGCGAAGGTTCATTAATACACCGAGGAAAATAAAGGGGATGTTCTTAAAAACTATCTAACAGCAAGTAGTTATTTAATTTTTAACCGAATCCCCTACAGTTCCCCATACTATGTTTCTCTCTGAAGTGAATTGATCATATATTACTGACCGACATGTTTCCAAACAAGCTACGTAACTCCCTGTTTTCTGACGAAGATGTTTATCGGAAAGAGACAAACATTAATTTGTAAACAAAACTTGTTTCTAATTATGTACTAATAATGTGGTTTATATTTATTTTTTGGTTTGAAAAGTCTGTCAGTTCTATCATCTGGAAGAATAAAACTGACTTAAATTAAAACTAAAAACAAGCGTTTCTGAAGATAAATGAGTCTTTAATGGCACATTCCAACTTGCTTATCACCAAATTAATTTCTTCAAATGGCAATTTCTAATGGCTAAGGGCATAAATTGCATGTTACAGGTGGGAATTTACAAATTGCATTCACCTAAATGACAATTTCACCCCCAGGTGTGCAAATGCATGTTGCAACTTGTTAATTACAAATCCCAATCAACCGACATGTCATCTTCCTGCTTCTACATAGTCAATTTGTATAATTAAGCTGCTATGACGATGATTCAGTTGTACAAAACAACAAGTATGGGTGACAAATAACACAGGTTTTTTTTGAAGAGACAATTCATCAGGGCTGTGTTCAGCATGGCTAAACATGTTTACCGTGTTTGTAAATGAAAACTATGACCAAATGAACGAAAGGGAAATCAAACTCACAGTCATCACAACCAAACATCTGTCAGAGGTGTTTGCTCTGTTAGCAAACACTGACTAACACAGCCTATTATATGACTAACGCAGCCCTGGTATATGACCAACGCAGCCCTGGTACTTGACTAACGCAGCCCTGGTACATGACAAACACAGCCTGGTACATGACTAACACAGCCTGGTACATGACTAACGCAGCCCTGGTACTTGACTAACGCAGCCTGGTTTATGACTAATGCAGCCCTGGTACTTGACTAAAGCAGCACTGACTAATGCAGCCTTGGTACATGACTAACGCAGCCCTGGTACATGACTATCGCAGCCCTGGTATATGACTAACGCAGCCCTGGTACTTGACTAACGCAGCCTGGTATATGACTTACGCAGCCCTGGTACTTGACTAACGCAGCCCTGACTAATGCAGCCTTGGTATGTGACTAATGCAGTCCTGGTACATGACTTATGCAGCCCTGGTACATGACTAATGCAGCCCTGGTACACGACTTACGCAATCCTGGTACATGACTAATGCAACCCTGGTACATGACTAACGCAGCCCTGGTACATGAGTAATGCAGCCCTGTAACATGACTTATGCAGCCCTGGTACATGACTTACGCAGCCCTGGTACATGAGTAATGCAGCCCTGTAACATGACTTATGCAGCCCTGGTACATGACTAACACAGCCCTGGTACATGACTAATGCAGCCCTGTAACATGACTTATGCATCCCTGGTACATGACTAATGCAGCCTGGTACATGACTAACGCAGCCCTGGTATATGACTAACACAGCCCTGGTACTTGACTAACACAGCCCTGACACATGACTAATGCAGCCCTGGTACATGACTAATGCAGCCCTGGTACAAGACTAATGCAGCCTGGTACATGACTAACGCAGCCCTGGTACATGACTAATGCAGCCCTGGTAGATGACTAACACAGCCCTGGTATATGACTAACGCAGCCCAGGTACATGACTTACACAGCCCTGGTACATGACCAACGCAGTTCTGATACATGACTGTAGCAGTCACTTGTTCCCCCCACCCCACCACGAGATATTTCTTATTCATAATTCACATTTTATTTTATCAATGTTTATTTTATGTTTTTTGATGAATTATAGTTCTGTTTCAAACAGTGAAATTAATAATTAAAAAAATAAATAATTTACAAAAAAATCACAAAAGTCCAATAATATCTATTGACGAATTGAGGTAAAAAAAAAAAGATTATGTAAACGCAAAAAAAAACAAGAAAATTTGTTTGTTTTGGTGTAAGATCACCAAAAATGATATTCTCACTGTGGCAAGCCACTCGCGAGAATATGACTTTTCGTGGTCACCTGAAATATAATTCCAAAACAAACAAATATCCTTTATATCAATATTATAATACAAACACAAAACATGTTAAAGTTTGCGTGATTTTTTTATTACAAAAATGCAAATGCAGTATATAATTCCACATATTACATAATTTCTACGTAAAGTGAATCTGACTTCAAAACCAAGTTAATATTCACTTTGAATTTACATACTCATATTTACATTTTTGACACAAATGCTTGCAATTTTAAAATCTCTCTGGATTTGACAATGTAAAATTCCGTGAAGTTTTCTTTGTTAACAAGAAACTATCTGCTGCTTTGAATAATCATTTACATATAGCTGCTTCTGCAAGGTTTACTTAAAATTTAACTTCTAAAAATCAATTTGTTATCTAATAAAGTTGTTGTTGGACAACAAATACACAAATTCCGAGTCAAAACAACCTTGTGTACACAAAGATAATTTGATATAGTGATGGATGTGGAATAATTATAGAAAATACAGTCATCATTTTAATAGACATTTTAAAATTGTGCATCTTATGATACAGACTAACTAGTCTTTATCATCTTCAATGCTTGCTTTTCTGAATGCAAAAATTGGAGATGATCAAGATTGAAAAGTCTGTATCACTAGATGCACACATTTCACATCAGTCTAATGAAACAGATGGACAATTCACAGGCAGAAGGTTCCCCTGACACATACACTTGGCAGACTGGCCATATGAGGGGAATTTTTAAGAAATGGATAGGATATATTTCAGCCTGTAGCAAAAAAATAAGCATTGATAAATATGTGAAATGTGCGTGTGTGTGACCCTTCCCACAAGCATCATTTATTTATATAATATTACACAGAATTAACACACTATCCATTCCTTATTAAATAACCCCCACCTTACCAGACACACACACAAAACAACAACAAATGGGACACATCTAAACAGATATATGGATTAATGGTTAAGCCAGGAATATATTTCTATCTGTGGGGCAAACATCAGTATTATCACATGATATTTCTGTGTTCTATCAATATTACCAACTTGTGTTTTCCAAGTTTCATTATAACAGTCATGAAATTTGTAGTATTACATGAAATTAATAGAATGACATAATAATAATACGGTAATCGATTTGCAGCTTATAAATTTTATATACACTGATGATCAAAACTGACATTTCAGCGAATGCAATTTGTAAGTAATAAGTTAAAACATGCATTTTACACACATGACATTGGAGTAAAGGGAATTTAGAATATTTCCCAATAGCAACATGCATTTTACACATCATAGAAGTGAGAAAAGTTTGCCATTCAACAGAAAGAAAATCATATAAATAACCAAGTTGCAGAAAAAATACAATAAAGCAATTTGAGCCTTAGAATGTCTACCACTCCAGTGATTATGTAATTTGAGTGCTAATCTACCAGACTGGCAATATAATTACTAATCTGCACCAGGCTTCTTTTGTGTTTTAGTTTTTTCTGTCAGATGAAGGCTGGCACAAAATTACTGTACGGATGTTACTACCTAATCAGAGAAGCTGCACTGCAATGGTACATGATTATGTAGGTGAAATGACAACCAATCATAAAATAACAGTGTTTCTAATTAAAACAATCCTGCCACTCATAATCAGTAAGGTCATTATAAGTTAATTGCTAGATTATCATCCAAAGTTTCTTAAAAAGAGGGAGGGTGGAGAACTTTACTTTTAATTAAATTCATTTTGTTGTTTTTTATGAACATAAAAAGGGTAAGGGCGGCATGAAAATTAGGGGATGGGCGGGGATGATAACCTAATAATTAATTGACAGGATCATGCCACAGGTAAGGCTGCTTCACTGCACCTATAACATTATTACCACTTCCTCAAGTGGCCTAGCTGCTTTGAAGATTTTTGGAGAGAACTAATGTTGCTATAACTTGTAGTTCAATCCATTTGCATATTTCATCATAACAGGAATATAATACTGGATCCTGAAAGGATGCTGCTTCTAAGAAGGTTACTGTCAAGTGAGACCAGTTCAGACGATCACAGTGACCTCTGAACCACATTTATAGCAAATCTCTTTATATAAATAGGTTAACCTTCCGGCATAGTTATATAAATAAACACATCACCTGCACAGTACTATACTCATCAACTGTTATGCTGATAGGCAACTATAGGAATAAAATAACTCGCCAATTCTTACAACAACAACAACAACACACATATGGCTGACAACTGTCAAACTAAGAGTTTAACTCATAGAATAAATGTTAACTTTAATGTTTGATATTGGCCTTTAGTTATATAAAGTGTTAAAATGTCATTAGGTGAGTGTATTAATATGTACAATTACTTTTGCAAGTTATTGTATTAAGTTACCAACATGGTATTTACAATAGATACCCATCTATGTTACTGTATTAAGTTACTAACATGGTATTTACAATAGATACCCATCTATGTTATTGTATTAAGTTACCAACATGGTATTTACAATAGAAACCCATCTATGTTATTGTATTAAGTTACCAACATGGTATTTACAATAGAAACCCATCTATGTTATTGTATTAAGTTACCAACATGGTATTTACAATAGATACCCATCTATGTTATTGTATTAAGTTACCAACATGGTATTTACAATAGAAACCCATCTATGTTATTGTATTAAGTTACCAACATGGTATTTACAATAGATACCCATCTATGTTATTGTATTAAGTTACCAACATGGTATTTACAATAGATATCTATGTTTCATTTCATACCCAAACTATCTTTCACAAAGAAAATTTCACAAGTTAAAAAATGCATTGCCAACCACTAAGATAATATTGAACAGTAATTATTATATTTATATTTTCAAATTTGGAGTCATTTATAAATATAAGTCTGTCATTTAAAAAACAGGTGCTCTAACACTACAGCCATCAGTTTTGAGTGATTAACCAGGTTTCATCTGCAGGGTTGGTCTGACTAATCAAATGTAGGTAACAATATAGTAAATCACCTTCCATGTTTTCAGACAGAACAAGAATCAAACGGCATCCTTTTATTTAGAATACACCATAATTGCCAATACCCCAGCAGTAGCAAATTCTTGTACTGTCAACTTCCTGCCAATGCTCTCTATCATTGTATGCAGTTTCATAGCATTCACTTCAAAACTTTTCAAGGTATGCTAATAGCAAAGGGGAATAATTCTGCAAAAATAGAAGAAAGAGTTATGCTTCCTTCACACTGCATTTCCTCTCAATGTCCTCTATCATTGTGTGAAATATCAACTTAATCCCTTAAACACGTTTTGAGTTATGTTCCGGACAAAAATAATAAAATATAAGGGAGATAATTAAACAAGAGGGCCACAATGACCCTAAATCGCTCACCTGATGCCAAAGACGGCATTTTTTGCAGGTGCTAGAGTGCAAACAACGTCAAATATTGTTTTTTTCAATGTTTAAAGGGCCACAACACTAATATTTATATTCCAATTTGGCCTGTTCAAGAACTTGTTTGAGATAATATGCTTATATAACTATGTGTGCAAGTGTGGTTAGGATCAAATGAAAAATGTGGGTGCTAGAGTGCACACACGGTCAAATAATGCATTTTTTTGTGTTTCAAGGGCCATAACTTGTCCTCTTTTTTATTAATTACATACATATCTAAGTGTATCTGTTGTAACCAAAAACGAGTTGTATCACATAACAATGCAAACAATACCATTCACTTAGAGTCAGACAGCATGAAAGGTGTGAATAACCAACAACAAATTTTTTCAAGGTTATTATCTCTATAACGTGGTCCGCGTATAATGCGGTTCCATGTTGTGGACCCCAATATCCTTGTTATAAAGGGACCCAATGTATTTATGTCACTGAATATAGTCACATTTGGTGCCTCATAGAAATTCGACAGAGTTAAAAAAAACTGTAAAAAGACCATTACATTTCACTGTTTTTTATTTTCCAGATGTTACAAAATTTGCGACTGTAGTGTTTAATCATTTCATAGATCAACAAAAAAAATCACAGTAAATGCCAACTAGTTTTGTTTTAAAGACAGTAAAAAATCACTTTTGCTCAGATTTTAGTCTTCTGTAAGTACACGTCAGACTGAGAGTCTGTTCAAAGTATCAGCTGAATTGGAAAAGTGATCACAGCAGCCAACTCAAAGGTGGTAACATTATCATTATTTACTCATTAATATCCCTCACCAGCCATATCAGCCTACAAAGACCCTCAGTGAAGCACTTCAAACAATAAATACTTACATGCCTTCAATCATCAATGTCTATTAGTGTTAATATATTATTCTTACAGATGATAGATTATATCTTTTAAACTTTCTTTTTGGTATTTTGTCTAAATACCTACAGTGCCTACCTACATCACCCTGGCAAAACAATTAACACCGTGCCAGACTTTTGTATTATTTCTCCATAGATGAGGACAAATCAAATAATATGTCTTGTACAAAATCACATAATTCTACTTAGGCAATAACTCTAGAGATTTCCAATTCATATGGATAATAAGTTAACCAGTTTTATGTCCCAGGATCTATATTTTTTTTGTGTTATTTTTCACTATTAAAACCTGAAAAGGAAAATTGTCCAGATTCTGTTAATTGTATATCCTGTAAACAGAAAATCATAAAATGAAAATAATCTGACTAGTGTCTTGTACAATATACCTCCCCGAACACGCTAATGTAATTGATCTATAACATATAACACATAATGTGTTGCCTTAAGTACTAAAGAAGGTGCATGTTGACCAATTGATGGATAAGTACATGTTCTGGAAGAGTCAACCACTGAAACACTGCACCGTAACACCATTGAACAAGCCTATTTCATACAAACTCAAACTTACATAATTGCCACCTCCTTTAAAACATCCAACCATTGGATACTGTTTAATGTGTTACCTGACCCAAATGTGCTAACTTGTGAAACCTCTGTTAAACTGTACACTTTCAGAAAAAAGTTTTCCTTTTTATAGCAGAGTAAACCTATTACAAACCAGTGGACTTTTTTTTTCATTCTACTCCATGAATACTCTTATAATCTGACAATATTGAATAAAGAAACTTCGATTTGATTTGAGTGATTCTATTCTAATGAGTCAGACTTTGAATTCGGAGGTTCAACCATATGTTACATATACTGAAAGTATAAAGAAAATCACTCATGAAATACCTTATAAACATATTCTAAAGCTGTAAATGACACTTACAATAGTCTGATAAAGTGACTCTGAAATTCACCAGACATTTCCTAATCCTTTGAATATATTTGGCATAAGAAAATATAACTTCACATAATAATTAACATTACCTTGTGTTATATCTATCCAATCAATATTTATAATCCATCAAATCTTATACAATTTGGGTTACCCAGTTTTATATTTTCTGAAATCCATAAAACAAGTCCTATGACATCGTCCGCATTATTACAATACAGATTATGGACATTGCAGACTTCACTGCTGCTTATCCCCTAATTGACTACTGGTAGATTTGATAATAATAATGATCAAGAAAACATACCCTCCGATCTTGACCACAGGTGATAAGTTTAATTAGATTAAATAACAAACGGAACACAGCTACAACGCTGGATACGGAAACATGGTCTGTCTACATGCAATACAAAAAAAACAAAATTTAATCTGGTCATAGTATCATAGCATTTTGATCAGTGCTGGATACATCACAAAGGATAGTAACAATGACGGTTAACTTATGGTACACTACAATATTTATTTAATAAAACACAATTTTGATCTGTACAGGATACATCACAAAGGATAGTAACAATGAGGGTTAACTAATGGTACACTACAATATTCATTTAATAAAACACAATTTTGATCTGTACAGGATACATCACAAAGGATAGTAACAATGACAGTAAACTTATGACACATTACAATACTCATTAAAATAAAATTAATTTTGTTTTTATTATAATTATTTATTCTTAAATAAAATATATTCAATCTTTGATTCACAATAAACAAACATGATTGTATAAACAAAACCATTAATGTTTCAAAATTTGATATGTACCAAAATATAAATATTTTATGAGAATAAACAAGTAGACGCATACTATTGTAACTGATACACACTGTTAAAATCAATGCTGATAGTAACAATAGAAGCATCTCTCTGTGGTGTAACTTAAGCAAGGAGCCAATCAAGTAATTGTTGTTGGTCTCCAGGGTACTAACTACAGAGTCAATTGTCATTGGTCTGCTAGGTACTAACTACAGGATAAATTGT
This sequence comes from Panopea generosa, assembly GCA_029582155.1. Lineage (NCBI taxonomy): Eukaryota > Metazoa > Mollusca > Bivalvia > Adapedonta > Hiatellidae > Panopea > Panopea generosa. The sequence continues at coordinate 70,093,720 of CM055903.1, read as the reverse complement.
CATTGGTCTGCCAGGTACAAACTACATGAACAATTGTCATTGGTCTGCCAGGTACAAACTACATGATTAATTGTCATCAATTGTCATTGGTCGGTCAGGTACAAACTACATGATCAATTGTCATCAATTGTCATTGGTCGGCCAGGTACAAACTACATGATCAATTGTCATCAATTGTCATTGGTCGGCCAGGTACAAACAACATGAACAATTGTCATCAATTGTCATTGGTCTGCCAGGTACAAACTACATGATCAATTGTCATCAATTGTCATTGATCGGCCAGGTAAAAACTACATGATCAATTGTCATCAATTGTCATTGGTCGGCCAGGTACAAACTACATGAACAATTGTCATCAATTGTCATTGGTCTGCCAGGTACAAACTACATGAACAATTGTCTTTGGTCGGCCAGGTACAAACAACATGAACAATTGTCATCAATTGTCACTGGTCTGCCAGGTACAAACTACATGATCAATTGTCATCAATTGTCATTGGTCGGCCAGGTACAAACTACATGATCAATTGTCATCAATTGTCATTGGTCGGCCAGGTACAAACTACATGATCAATTGTCATCAATTGTCATTGGTCGTCCAGGTACAAATTACATGATCAATTGTCATCAATTGTCATTGGTCAGCCAGGTACAAACTACATGATCAATTGTCATCAATTGTCATTGGTCGGCCAGGTAAAAAACTATATGAACAATTGTCATTGGTCTGCCAGGTAAAAATTACATGATCAATTGTCATCAATTGTCGTTGGTCTGCCAGGTATAAACTACATGATCAATTGTCATTGGTCTGCCAAGTAAAAACTACATGATCAATTGTCATAAATTGTCATTGGTCTGTCAGGTACAACAAACTACATGATCAATTGTCATTAGTCTGCCAAATAAAAATTACATGAACAATTGTCACCAATTGTCTTTGGTCTGCTAGGTAAAAACTACATGATCAATTGTCATTTGTTTGCCAGGTACAAACTACATGATCAATTGTCATCAATTGTCATTAGTCTGCCAGGTAAAAATTACATGAGCAATTGTCACCAATTGTCATTGGTCTGCTAGGTAAAAACAACATGATCAATTGTCATAGGTCTGCCAGATACAAACTACATGATCAATTGTCATTGGTCTGCCAGGTAAAAACTACATGATCAATTGTCATAAATTGTCATTGGTCTGCCAGATACAAACTACATGATCAATTGTCATTGGTCTGCCAGGTAAAAACTCCATGATCAATTGTCATCGACTGTTATGGTTTGCCAGGTAAAAACTACATGATCAATTGTCATTGGTCTGCCAGGTACAAACTACATGATCATTTGTCATTGGTCTGCGAGGTAAAAACTCCATGATCAATTGTCATCAACTGCCATTAGTTTGCCAGGTAAAAACTACATGATCAATTGTCATTGGTCTTCCAGGTACAAACTACATGATCATTTGTCATTGGTCTGCCAGGTAAAAATTACATGATCAATTGTCATTGGTCTGCCAGTCACAAACTACATGACCAATTGTCTTTGGTCTGCTAGGTAAAAACTACATGATCAATTGTCATTTGTTTGCCAGGTACAAACTAAATGATCAATTGTCATCAATTGTCATTAGTCTGCCAGGTAAAAATTACATGAGCAATTGTCATCAATTGTCATTGGTCTGCTAGGTAAAAACAACATGATCAATTGCCATTGGTCGGCCAGGTACAAACTACATGATCAATTGCCATCAACTGTCATTGGTCTGCCAGGTACAAACTACATGATCAATTGTCATTGGTCTGAAAGGTACAAACTATATGATCAATTGTCATTGGTCTGCCAGGTAAAAACTACATAATAAGTTGTAATCAATTGTCATTGGTCAGCCAGGTAAAAACTACATGATCAATTGTCATCAATTGTCATTAGTCTGCCACGCAAAAACTACATGATCAATTGTCATTGGTCTGCCAGGTAAAAACTCCATGATCAATTGTCATCAACTGCCATTGGTTTGCCAGGTAAAAACTACATGATCAATTGTCATTGGTCTGCCAGGTAAAAACTACATGATCAATTGTCATCAATTGTCATTGGTCTGCCGATTACAAACTACATAATCAGTTGTTATTGGTCTGCCAGGTAAAAAGTACAGGATCAATTGTCATCAATTGTCAATGGTCTTCCAAGTAAAAACTACAGGATCAATTGTCATCAATTGTCATTGGTCTGCCAGGTAATAACAACATGATCAATTGTCATTAGTCTGCCAGGTTCAAACTACATGATCGATTTTCATTGGTCAGCCAGGTACAAACTACATGATCAATTTTCATTGGTCTGCCAGGTACAAACTACATGATCAACTGTCATTTGTATGCCATGTAAAAACTACATGATAAATAGTCATTGGTTTGCCATGTACAAACTACATGATCAATTGGCATTGGTCTGCCAGGTAAAAAGTACAAGATCAATTGTCATCAATTGACATTGGTCTGCCAGGTACAAACTACATGATCAATTGTCATTGGTCTGCCAGGTAAAAACTACATGATCAATTGTCATCAATTGGCATTGGTCTACCAGGTACAAACTACATGATCAATTGTCATTAGTCTGTCAGGTTCAAACTACATGATCGATTTTCATTGGTCTGCCAGGTACAAACTACATGATCAATTTTCATTGGTCTGCCAGGTACAAACTACATGCTCAATTAGCATTGGTCTGCCAGGTACAAACTACTGACAGGTACAAACTTCCTGATCAATTATCACTGGTCTGACAGGTAGAAACTACATGATCAATTGTCATCAACTGCCATTGATTTGCCAGGAAAAAACTACATGATCAATTGTCATTGGTCTGCCAGGTAAAAACTACATGATCAATTGTCATCAACTGCCATTGGTTTGCCAGGTAAAAACTACATGATCAATTGTCATTAGTCTGCTAGGTTCAAACTACATGATCGATTTTCGTTGATCTGCCAGGTACAAACTACATGATCAATTTTCATTGTTCTGCCAGGTACAAACTACATGATCAATTAGCATTGGGGTGCCAGGTACAAACTACTGACAGATACAAACTTCCTGATCAATTGTCACTGGTCTGCCAGGTACAAACTATATGATCAATTGTCATTGGTCTGCCAGGAACAAACTACATGATCAATTGTCATTGGTCTGCCAGGTACAAACTACATGATCAACTGTCATTTGTATGCCATGTAAAAACTACATGATAAATAGTCATTGGTCTGCCAAGTACAAACTACATGATCAAGTGTCATTGGTCTGCCAGGTACAAACTACATAATCAATAGTTACTGATCTGCCAGGTACAAAGTATATGATCAATTTCATTGGTCTGCCAGGTACAAACTACATGATCAATCAGCATTGTTCTCCCAGGTACAATCTACATGATCAATTGGTGTTGTTTTCCAAGGTACAAACTACAGGATTAAATGTTGGTCTCCACAGTACAAACTACAGTGAAATTGATGGTCTCCCCAGTACAAACTACAAGATCAACTGTTGGTCTCCCCATTACAAACTACATGATTAACTGTTTATCTCTTTCCAATACAAATGACAGAAAAAAATGATTATCTCCTCAGTACAAACTACAAGATTAACCGTTGGTCTCTCAGGTACAAACTACAGCATTAACTGTTGTCTCTCAAGTACAAACTATAGGATTAACTGTTGGTCTCTCCAGTACAAACAAGAGGATTAACTGTTGGTCTCTCCAATACAAACTAGAGGATTAACTGTTGGTCTCCCCAGTATAAACTACAATATCAACTGTTGGTCTCTCCAGTAAAAACTACAAGATTAACTGTTGGTCTCTCCAGTACAAACTACAGACTTAACTGTTGGTTTCTCCAGTACAAACTACAGTGACATTGATGGTCTCCCCATTACAAACTAGAGGATTAACTTTTGGTCTCTCCAGTACAAACTACAGGATTAACTGTTAGTCTCCCCAGTACAAACCACATAATTAACTATTGATCTCTCAAGTACAAACTATAGGAATAACTGTTGTCTCTCAAGTACAAACTACAAGATTAACTGTTGGTCTTTCAAGTACAAACATGAGGATTAACTGTTGGTCTCTCCAATACAAACTAAAGGATTAACAGTTGGTCTCCCCAGTATAAACTACATGATTAACTGTTGGTCTCTCCGGTACAAACTACAAGATTAACTTTGGTCTCTCCAGTACAAACAATAGGATTTACTACTGGTCCCTCCAGTACAGACTACAGGATTAACTGTTAGTCTTCCCAGTACAAACTAGAGGATTAACTGTTGGTCTCTCCAGTACAAACAATAGGATCAACTGTTATTGCTGTTGCTTCCCTAGTACAAACTTTGAGATCAACGCCATTGGTCTCTCTGGTATAGACTTTGTGATCAATTGACATTTGTCTTCTTGGTACAAACTATGAGATAAATTGTCATTGATCTCTCTGGTACAGACTTTGATTTCAACTGACATTGATCTCCTTGGCACAAACTATGAGATCAATTGCCATTGGTCTCCCTGGTACAAACTATGAGATCAACTGAAATTGGTGTCCCTAGTACAAACTATGAGATCAATTGCCATTGGTCTCTCTGGTACAGACTTTGAGATCAATTAACATTGGTCTTCCTGGTACAAACATTGATACCATTTTCCATTGGTCCCCCTTATACAAACTATGAGATAAATTGCCATTGGTCTCTCTGGAACAGACTTTGATATCAATGCCATTGGTCTCTCTGGTACAGATGCTGAGATCAATTGACATTGGTGTACTTGGCACAGACTTTGAGATCAATTGCCATTGGTCTACTTGGCACAGACTTTGAGATCAATACCATTGGTCTCTCTGGTAAAGACTTTAAGCTCAATTGACATTGGTCTCCTCAGTACAAACTATGAGATCAATTGCCATTGGTCTCTCTAGTACAGACTTTGAGATCAATTAACATTGGTCTCCCTGGTACAAACTTTGAGATCATTTTCCATTGGTCTCCCTGGTACAAACTATGTGATCAATTGCTATTGGTCTCCCTAGTACAAACTTTGAAATAAATGCCATTGGTATCTCTGATAAAAACTTTAAGATCAATTGACATTGGTCTCTCTGGTACAAACTTTGAGATCAGTTGGCACTGGTCTCCTTGGCATAAACTATGAGATAAATTGCAATTGGTCTCTCTGGTACAGACTTTGAGATCAATTGACATTTGTCTTCTTGGTACAAAATATGAGATCAATTGCCATTGGTCTCTCTGGTACAGACTTTGAGATCAATTGACATTTGTCTTCTTGGTACAAACTATGAGATCAATTGCCATTGGTCTCTCTAGTACAGACTTTGAGATCAACTGACATTAGTCTCCCTGACAAAACTATGAGATAAATTGACATTGGTCTCCCCGGTACAAACTATGAGATCATTTGCCGTTGGTCTCCCTGGTACAAACTATGAGATCATTTGACATTGGTCACTCTAGTACAAACTTAAAATAAACTTGATTTCTTCCTATTTCTATTCTGATTTTATGCCGATAGTTTGGCACATGTAAGAAAGAAATGAAATATTAAATTCTGGATACAATAAGAAATATTTGAAAGTCACTTTCTTTTTTTTTTCTTTCTTTTTAATAACAATTTTACTTAGTATCATTCTATACAAATTTCAAACAAATTTATTTTCTTTTATGAGTGGTTGTAATATATGATTTCATTATTTCAGACACTTCATAGAAAGTAATGACAGCTCCTAAGACCACTGGACCACTGAGGACAGCTGATGTTTAATAACCACATTGTAGTCGTTGTTTCTCGCAGAACAAACCACTAAACAATGATATTTTACCCATTTTGCTGTAGAAAATATGTTAAGACCCATATGTAACCACACATAACAAGTATTTACATACACTTGCCAATGTAAAACATTAACTTACAATAAGACAGGAATATTTTCCTACTCAATACAAACACAGCCAATCATGAGATTTTTATGTCCTTAACATCCCAATTTACAAAGACGCGAAAAAAGCAATAAAAGCATTTGACCCCTTGTTCACTGGTGCTTTTTTTTATTTTAGACAATCTGTATTTACAATAAAAGTAAATTATTCAAATAAGGTCACAAAATTGAAAATAAAGGTCACAAATTTAGAATTAAATTGATTTTAGCTACTTCGTGTTTTTATGTTCTCGGCACCTAATGTAGGTATGGAACAATTAAATTGTAACAATAATGCCACAAAGCATGCAAAATCTCACATTAACATGCTAGCTGTCCGTGTTACTTTTATAAGATTACTTTCTTTGATGAACGCATGTAAGGGGGGATATAAAATAAAATTAAAAACTTCAGCTTAAATGCAATAAATTCTGTGAAATCTTTTAATGTTTTTGTATGTATGATTGTATGTATGCTATTTTTGAAATAAAATATGTTTTAAACAATAAATTATGTAACACATACCGAGCACTGATGAATAGATACATGGTTATGAAGGGTTAAGTATACTTAAAAACATTCTTTTGTCAGGATATAGTGTAGTTACGATAGTTACAATATTATGTATTGTATAGAGTCATTTATATCACTAAAAATATTATCTGTTTCCCGTGCCTACCATATGAATTAAACGTATATTTTTTCCATTCAGTTATAATGCAAATGAAGTTTCATAATCAAATGTCAATACTTGTACAAAACATAAGCTTAGTATACTAAGGGTCGCAACCATAACCCTTAGTGTAACAAAACACATTTTTGTTTCACTAAGGGTTGTGTTTATGACCCCTCATGTAACAAAAATTGATTTTGTTACACTAAGGATTGCAGTTCTACCCTTAGCATTGTTACACTAAGGGTTGTGGTTTCAACCCTTAGCAATGTTACACTGAGGGTTGTGGTTTCAACCCTTAGCAATGTTACACTGAGGGTTGTGGTTTCAACCCTTAGCAATGTTACACTGAGGGTTGTGGTTTCAACCCTTAGCAATGTTACACTGAGGGTTGTGGTATCAACCCTTAGCAATGTTACACTAAGGGTTGTGGTTTCAACCCTAGCAATGTTACACTGAGGGTTGTGGTTTCCACCCTTAGCAATGTTACACTGAGGGTTGTGGTTTCAACCCTTAGCATTGTTACACTGAGGGTTGTGGTTTCAACCCTTAGCAATGTTACACTGAGGGTCGTGGTTTCAACCCTTACCAATGTTACACTAAGGGTCGTGGTTTTAACCCTTAGCAATGTTACACTGAGGGTTGTGGTTTCAACCCTTAGCAATGTTACACTGAGGGTTGTGGTTTCAACCCTTAGCAACGTTACACTAAGGGTTTTTGTTACACTAAGGATTGCCACCATCCCTGACATCCCCAGGTAGGATAGATATAAATCTAAGTAAGTATAACATGTAAACAGTCTTTCAGTCTTTATTAGTACAAAACAGTAAGTATAACATGTAAACAGTCTTTCAGTCTTTATTAGTACAAAACAGCATAACACAAAGCAGACATAAAATGTCCACATAAAAGGTTTAACAGTTCTCCTGTATTATCCCTCAGTGACAATTCTGTCAGACAAATAAGTGGAACCATAATAAAGTATTTCAGAATGTCAACACAAGTTAACCTTTTGTTTGTCTGATATCTCAGGGTAGACAACTTCAATATACACTTGCTGACCTTGCAGAAGCCAAAGCAGCCATAAAGTGGTAGGGTCCATCACCATGCCTGGCAGTATGTTACATTTGTTTGTTTTAATATGTTTTTATGTCTTCAGACTATCAGTTAAACTAACCACTGTTTCCTGGGATCCTGGAAGGTTAATCAGCACTTGAGCATACCAATCTCAGTATTTAACTAACAACTCAGATGTGAGATAACTGAATATCGTAAATTGATCAAAGACTGTTGCCGGCAGGGGGTTCGAACTCACGACCCCAGAAATGATAGTTGGACTTGTAACTGACCTAAAAGACTTGACTACATGCAATGTTTGTGTTTCAAATGTTCATGGTTCTTAAAATAAGTGATTTGGGTTTTTGCGCTGTTCTGATAGTTGGCACATCATAATGACTACCTAATGGACATAACTTATACAGAATGATAGGAAACTTGTATTTCTCTACTAAATGTTTATAAAAAAGCATGGGAAGAAGAAGTAATAATTTGGCATATTAATCATTCAAATTTCATAAGCAAATGATTTTTATACATAAAATATAAAGTGCATGTAAACTTAGATGTTTGATACTGTTGTAAACATGCAAAATTATCCTGAATTTAAAATATTGCAGTTTAAAGTAAAAAGTAATTTCCTTTTTAGTTGCAGTATAAAAATTTAACAATCATAAGTACTTCAACAATTCTAAACACAATTTGATGGGAATGGTCTCGTCCTGTAAAGAATTCTGTTGTGCAAAGAAATAATTTTAATTTGTATTTCTGAGATAAATGGAATTTAGGATATTTCAAAACAAGATTTTGCGAGACTTTGCGTGAATACGTGAGCGTTCATAACATCTATCCTTCTCTATAAAAGTCCTTGCCTTAGTGTTAACATTATGTGGTTTTAAAAACTTCTGTCTCTCCGTGAATCATTTGAAACTGTTACAATCATGAACATAAAAATTACAGTGAGATTTATGTGCACTGGATATACAAGTCAGAATGCTTCAAACCCCCTCAAAAGGACTGCATATTTTTACAGTACCTTGCCTGAATAAGGAATTATGGGAGTGCATAAATAAAACAAAAGGGTCAGATTGGCCCTAAATTGTTCACCTGTGGCAGAGAAGACAATGTAAAATTTTTGCATTTTTGCAGGTGCTAGAGTGTACATAAATTCATATAATGTAGTTTTTGTCAATTCAAGGCCCATAACTGACATTAATTATCCAATTTGACCAGTTCAAGAACTTGTTCAAGATATTATGGTTACATAAAATCTGTGTAAGTTTCATGAAGATCAAAAATAAACTGTGTGTGCTAAAGTGCACACAACATCAAATACACAAAAAAATTGACAATTCAAGGGCCATAACTCTGACAATCTTTATCTGATTGGCCAGTACAAGAACTTTATCAATATAAAGATTATTATGGTGACATAATAACTGTGTAAGTTTGTTGAATATTAAATGAAAATTGCAAGTGCTAGATGCACACAAGGTCATAATATCAAAATTTTTGACAATTCATTATCCGAATTGGCCAGTTCAAAAACTTGTCCTAGATATTATATTTATATAATTACTGTATAAGTTTAATGAGGATCCAATAAAAACTACACATGCTAGAGTGTACACAACAACAAAAACCACATTTTTGATGATTCAAAGGTCATAACTGTGACAAAAGTTATCCGATTTGACCTGCAGTTCAAGAACTTGACCAAGATATTATGGTTATATTATCTACTACGTTAGTTTGGTTGACATAAGTGAAAGTTGCGAGTATTAGAATTCAAACAAGGTGAAATAATGCAATTTCTGACAATTAAAGGGTCATAATTCAGGCATAAATTATCAAATTTGACTAATTGAAGAACTTATCCAAGATTATATTGTATAAACTTGGTGAGAATCAAATGAAAAATGCTGGTGCTAGAGTGCACACAAAGTCAAAGACTGTAGTTTTTGACCATTCAAGCACCATAACTCTGACATAATCTGATTTAGCCAGTTAAAGAACTTGTCCGAGATATAAATACAGTGTAAGTTTGGTGAGAATCAAACGAAAAATGCAGGTGTGCACACCAAAAAATGCAAGAGTGCACACAAGGTCAAATAGTGCATTTTTTAATGTTTCAAGGGCTATAACTCTTGCATTAATAATCCAATTTGGCCAGTTCAAGAACTTGTCCACGATAGTATGCTTATATAACTATTGTGCAAGTTTGGTGAAGATCAAATGAAAAATGCGGGGGCTACAGTGCACACAAGGTCAAATAGTGCATTTTTAATGTTTCAAGAGCCATAGCTCTGACATTAATAATTTCATTTGACCAGTTCAAGAACTTGTTCAAGATTTATGGTTATATAACTACTATATGATTTTATTGAAGATCTGATGAAAAATGCAGGTGCACACAACAAAAAATTTCACAGACAGATGACAGACGACAGCTGATGGAAGATGAGCAACAGGCAATCAGAACTGCTCACCTTGAGCTATGCTCATGTGAGCTAAAAAGGCCATAACACAATCAGGAATGGAACCAGGAACTCTTGGTCTTGGAGCAAGCATGCTAACCACTAAACCACGGCAAATACTTTGCTGCTAAATGCATGTTAAGTACATATAATATGTAATATTATGATATTTCTGAATGTTTTGTACCCAAAACCTGAACAAACAACATTTTAATTTTACATTTTCATCATCCCCAATACCACTGTTCTGGTATCAATGATTTCAAGTCAAGGTTAAAATAATAAAAAAAATCTTCATGTTCTGGCTATTTCATACATGAAATGTGTGCCTAGTTTTCATTTTATAATATTACTATATTCTATTATAATATCCTCAATTATAGGCTTGAAAGTTTACTTTGTTCAACTGTAAAACACTTTATTTTCTTCTGTCAAGACATTTTTGTTCACTATTGTACAGACACTTGCATTTTCCTTGGGGAATTGATGTCTTCTTGATGAATGGCAGACTGGTTCACAGCACATTATACAATTGAATTATCTCACATACAACACGACAGCTATACAAACTTTTTTACCTTTCACTGGAATTAATTTACTGCTGAATAAAAAAAATATCTGTATGTGTTTACCCTGTTTTCTTGTGTAAATTTAATCGTATGGGCCTAACCCTGATGGCAATGCATGGGCAATAATTTTTTCTTGTATCTCAATAATTTTGCAGCGTAAAGTAAGCACATACACAGCTTGTCTAGACCACCAATTACATGTCTTGTTTATAAAAATGAAAAAAATAAAACCACATTTTCTGATATACAAAATATCACATTTGTCTCAGACTTGCCATCATCTAGGGACTTTATTTTTATTTGCTTAACTAAGAATATAAGACATTTCTATGGTGTTAGATTGGGAAAAAGCTTTGATCTTGTTTTCATCAGAACCATAGCTTTTCTGAGATGTTCTATAAATGCAATGTTCCTTGAACCCCACTTAAGATTTTGTATTTTTCATACCTTACATGGTTATGGTAAAAAGTAGTTGATGTTATAACAGGGAAACATTATATTGTGAATTTAACCTTGGTCCCAGGTTGAGGTAGAAATGGTATATATCCTTGTTTTGACATGCAATACTCTACTTTTCTTTACGAAAAAAAAATAAATAGACTTACAGATTGAACTTTCACAGCTGACAAAGTTGTCAGGGCTGTGACCTGTGTGTGTGATTTAAAGGTTTGCAGTCCCTCCTAATTATAATGATCGACACAACAGACCTTTGACTTTTCCGTCTGTAACCAATCAGAGCATTGCTTTCAAGATTTTGAAAGTGAAAGTAGAAGTATATTTTTACCGAAGAAAAATCTATATTAAGCTATATAATGTGGATTATCGAGCGTTTACAATTTTGACGACAAAAACATATGATAAATGTAAATGATTTTCAGAATTTTTAGAAATCGGGTACGATACTGGTATATTTTTCATTTATACAATATAGGGTGATCATGATGGCCAAATCCACACCTAGGAAACATCACTATGTGATTGATAAATGTACTATATGCAATTGCTCTTTCTCAAATTTCAAGTGTATCTATCGACGTCATTTTGTAAATTTCAACGAACTACGAATGTAACAATTCATCTGATTGGCTGAATTGTTACAAATATTAATTACATGAAAGGTCAATTTGAGTTGACGTCATATGCCTAGAGTATTGAAGCTAAAGTTGATATGATTTTAATGAGATTGTTATTTAATAATTTTGGTAACAAAGTAAAGCTGATAAAAAAAGTTGACTATGCCCAATTATCAAATATTTAAAAATAAAATTTTTGATTAAAACCTATCACAGGTTGCAAAAGAAAAATGGTTCGAATTTTAACGAAATATTTACTTTGTTAAACAAAAACAGGTCAAAAAAATGTTTAACAACACATCATAGATAAAAAAATGTATGTAGAAAGATGACAAAGTAAATTATCCATTGGTTGGCAGTAATTTCATAACAATATGAGACTCCCTGAACAAGTGCTTGATTGAGTAGTAGCTGCATTGTTTGTAAAGGGAAAAGGGATGTAAAGGGAAGATAACGTTTGGAAGAGATGTTGGGTTCTTCACTCTGCACCGCCACACATTGATCTCTACTGCATTATTCATGTCACTTCCATGTTCTTGAAGATCAAAACAATGATGTGTGGTAATGGACAGAATCAAAGGGCCATACATCTGTGAAAAATTATAGAAATAAAACACAAAAACAATATTCACACTATCAACTTGGTAGTGATGCTTCAAGTTTCATGAAATTCCAGCAACCAGATGGGAAATGGTAAGGACAAGGATTTGGTAACGGTTGCAAAATAAGGGCCACAACTCTGTAAAAAAATCATCAAAAATAAATATAAAGAAAGTATGCATATCTCCACTTGGTAATGATGCATATTAGCTAGTTTCATAAAATTCCAATCAATGGTTCTAGAGAAATAGCCTGGACAAGAATTTGGGGACGGACGGACGCGGCTATGTATGACAAGCATGTAAAACAAGAATTTGGTCAGACAGAATCAAAGGGCCATAACTTCATGAAAAATCATCGAACTGAAACACAAAGACAATACGCGCATCTGCACGTGGTAATGATGCATCCTAGCAATTTTCATAAAATTCCAACCTGAGATTGTAGAGAAATAGCGCGGACAAGAATTTTGTCACAGACTCAATTAAAGGGCCATAACTCCATGAAAAATCATTGAACTGGATAACAAAGACAATATGTGCATCTCCACTTGGTAGTAATGCATCCTAGCAAGTTTCATAAAATTCCAACATTGGGTTGTAGAGAAATAGCGTGGACAAGAATTTGGTCACAGATAGAATCAATAGGCCATGACTCCGTGAAAAATCACCGAACTGTAACACAAAGACAATATGAACATCTGCGCTTGGTAATGCTGCATCCTAGCAAGTTTCATAAAATTCCAACCTGAGGTTGTAGAGAAATAGCAGGCACAAGAATTTGGTCACAGACTCAATAAAGGGCCATAACTCCATGAAAAATCATCGAACTGGACGACAAAGACAATATGCGCATCTCCACTTGGTAATGCATCCTAGCAGGTTTCATAAAATTCCAACATGGAGTTGTAGAGAAATAGTGTGGACAAGAATTTGATCACAGACAGAATCAATTGGCCATAACTCCGTGAAAAATCATTGAACCGGAACACAAAGACAATATTCGCATATGCACTTCGTTATGATGCATCCTGGCAAGTTTCATAAAATTCCAACCAAAGGTTGTAGAGAAATAGCCCGGACAAGAAATTGGGGACGCACACAAGCGGTGACTATATGCTTCCCCCCTTAGGGGGAGCATAAAAATGATCACAGAAACAATACATGTAAGCATAAAAATTCATCATTTTTTTAAATTAAAAAAAAAAAGAAAAGTTCATCACATTAAGTTACAATGAAGCCCTTTCTTTTCATACAAAAATCACAGAAACATATTGGTTGTATCAATAAGATGCCAATCTGAAAAACTGTGAAAAGACATGACAAAATCCTTTCTGTAATTGTTTTTTACATTTCGGCACAATTATAATTATTAAATCATTTGTAAACTAAACATTGAATGTTCCTCGGTAATAAGTTATAACAAAAGAAAATTCTTGCTGAATCTATTCTGCTCCAAGGAATCTATTCATCGCAAATGTCGCCATTTTCTTGTACTATAAGGTATCTAGGCGTGCATGCGCAACTTTCAAATCTCGGTTTAAACATCAGACTATTTGACGGTATTTGCCATGTTTTTTTTTTAATTGGACAGGAAAATCCCGGGATCAAAGTGGATATTTTCTATACAGCAAATATCTACATAGGCACTTCATAATAAGGTTTGAAAAAAGTTTTTACCCACCGACCCTGTTTTTTTTTAACAAAAATCACACTTACATGGTTGAATTTTTACAAACAAAATTTTTTATAAAATGCTACTTTCACCACTTTCATATTCATTCAGAAAACTTATTTGTGGTATTAAAGTAGTTGTTGTGATGAACAAAAATATGGATTCAGACTTATTAGAAGTTAGAATGCTAGGTTTAAAAAAAAGGTTACCCCCCCCACACCAATTTTTATATGTTTTAATGAAAAACAAAAATTTAATAAAAAAATCATGATTCTATATAACTCTAGTTATTAATTTATATTCTCTATATATTATGACAAAAAAAACGTCTTTTATGGTTTTATTTATATTTAATTATTAAGAAATTATGTAAAATTGTACCAAAATGACAATATTTTCATATTTTATGGTGCGAAAAAAAAAAATCTCCCTCATTTGCATCCAATCTCCCTCATTCAAAACCCAATCTCCCTCATTCAAATCCCAATCTCCCTTATTGCCTTCTAAAAAAGTTCACATGTGTGCACATGAAATTAGACAAGTACCTGCATTACTTAATTAGACAAGTACCTGAGTTACTTAATTAGACAAGTACCTGTGTTGCATAATTAGACAAGTACCATTAGACAAGTACATGCATTACTTGTCTCTGCCTCCACCAAAACATCCCAAGGAGCCACCATTGGCATTTATTACAAAATGTAAATTATATAATTATATAAATTATAGAGCTGAGAAATATCACTATTTATTATAAATATAGCACTAACATCTTCTGACCAGCTAATTAAGTGATAAAGCAGTTTGTGCCTTAAACTGACTTTCCAAGCATGCCACTATATTTTTCAAACCTAATCTGGAAATGTCCCGCTGTGATCAGTTTAGTCAGATGCCCCTGGATTGTAATTTATGGTTCATCCATTTGACTAATCTATCAACAGTTTTCTGTATATACATCATACAATAATCTTAAATAATCTTAACCCAATGCCATTTGTTTCTTTTTTACCAATTTGGGTAATTTCATGCTCCAACATGATCCAAAATGGACCAAGTTACTTTGTAGCACTACACAGCTGGTCAAATGGACCGAGTTACTTTGTAGCACTACACATCTGATCAAATGGACCTAGTTATTTTGTGGCACTACACATCTGGTTAAATGGACCAAGTTACTTTGTACCACTACACAGCTGGTCAAATGGACCAAGTTTCTTTGTAGCACTACATATCTGGTAAAATGGACCAATATACTTTGTAGCACTACACAGCTGGTCAAATGGACCTAGTTACTTTGTAGCACTACACAGCTGGTCAAATGGACTTAGTTACAATGTAGCACTACACAGCTTGTCAAATGGACCAAGTTACTTTGTAGCACTACACAGCTGGTCAAATGGACCAAGTTACTTTGTGGCACTACACATCTGGTCAAATGGACCAAGTTACTTTGTAGCAATACACACTGGTCAAATAGACCAAGTTTCTTTGAAGCACTACTTATATTGTCAAATGGACCAAGTTACTTTGTAGCACTACACATCTGGTCAAATGGACCTAGTTACTATGTAGTACTACAAAGCTGGTCAAATGGACCAAGTTACTTTGTAGCACTACACAGCTGGCCAAATGGACCAAGTTACTTTGTAGCACTACACAGCTGATCAAATGGACCAAATTACTTTGTAGCACTACACATCTGGTCAAATGGATCAAGTTACTTTGTGGCACTACACATCTTGTCAAATGGACCAAATTACTTTGCTGTACCACAAAGCTGGTCAAATGGACCTAGTTACTTTGTAGTACTACACATCTGGTCAAATGGACCTAGTTACTTTGTAGCACTACACATCTGGTCAAATGGACCAAATTACTTTGCGGTACCACAAAGCTGGTCAAATGGACCTATTACTTTGTAGTACTACACATCTGGTCAAATGGACCAAGTTACTTTGTAGCACTACACATCTGGTCAAATGGACTTAGTTACAATGTAGCACTACACAGCTAGTCAAATGGACCTAATTACTTTGTAGTACTACACAGCTGGTCAAACGGACCAAGTTACTTTGTAGCACTACACAGCTGGTCAAATGGACCTAGTAACTTTGTAGCACTTCACAGCTGGTCAAATAGATCTAGTTACTTTGTAGCACTACACAGCTGGTCCATGGACCAAGTTACTTTGTGGCACTACACAGCTGGTCAAATGGACCTAGTTACTTTGTTGCACTACACAGCTGGTCAAATGGACCAAGTTACTTTGTGGCACTACATAGTTGGTCAAATGGACCAAGTTACTTTGTGGCACTACATAGCTGGTCAAATAGACCAAGTTAATTTATGGCACTACAAAGCTGGTGAAATGGACCAAGTTACTTTGCGGTACTACACAGTTGGTGAAATGGACCTGGTTACTTTGTAGCACTACACAGCTGGTCAAATAGACCAAGTTACTTTGTGGCACTACACAGCTGGTCAAATGGACCAAGTTACTTTGCAGCATTACATAGCTGGTGAAATGGACCAGGTTACTTTGTAGCACTACACAGCTGGTAAAATGGACCAAGTTACTTTGTAGCACTACACAGCTGGTGAAATGGACCAGGTTGCTTTGTAGCACTACACAGCTGGTCAAATAGACCAAGTTACTTTGTGGCACTACACAGCTGGTCAAATGGACCAAGTTACTTTGTAGCACTACACAGGTCAAATGCCAGACTCTCATTATGTGACCACAGCTGGAGATTTCCCAATTAGATTTGAAATATATTTCCTAAAGAAGTAAATTCCCAGTGGTATACTATATCCATTATGCGGAATAAAAATACAAACAAAACTTGACAATCTTCACAAAATGCTTAATGACTTACTCTTACGAGACAAGTTTACTATCGAATATAGGAACAAGTAATCAGTTCCTGGACATTTTGGTAATAAATGAAAATGGTTAAAATCGAAATAGACAATACATGTTCAGACAGCAAAATGTATCTACTATTGCAATCATGCAACCAAAAGAATATTAACTTTCTTTAGTTGTAATATCGAATAATGGTATAAACAGGCTTTCAAGAGAATGTTTGTTTGAACATTTAGCATCATTTTTAAGCCATTAATCACTACCAGAATCCCTCTTTCAATGGATCTTTGATGATTAACCAGCATTCAAGCAAACCCATCTCCATCAGTAGCTGATAACTTCCCACTTGAATCCACAGTGAGAGATGAATGACAATGAGACCTGTATTCAAAGTTAAAATGTTCAAACCTAAAATCTACATCATTTAAGACCAACTTCCAGAGCCAATGGCATTTTATTGTCCATGTTGACAAAGGACATTTATTAAGAAAGCAGGTGAAATATTATCAATTATATAATATTGAATACAGAAATGAAACTTTTTAAAAGGCAAACTTTTCCAGTAGGCAAACTTTTCCAGTAGATCAGCTAAGTAATCTATTAGTAATAATAATTCTCATACTAAAATAGTTTTAATTATCTGAGAGTTGCACTCAGTTTGTCACCTGTTTATTGTTAAACATTTATTTCAAGAGGTTCTGTTCTTTACATTGTTGTCATAATTCCAAAGAAGATTTCCATTACAGATTTCTGAATGCACTTGCATTATATCCGATGAAACTGCTTAGGCTTTTTTTGTCATTTAAGTTTTCCCCAGTTGGAACATAATGGGTTTTACCCAATGGAAACTAAAGTTATAGTTTTATCTACCATCATTTTTAAACATGTTAAAAACACATCTCTCCTAAATCAATATGCAATCACCAGAACAGTTTCAAAAATTGGCATTTAATTTCTTCCAGCACAACCCCTGGGAAGAACACTTCACATATTACTAGAGAAATCAGTGAAACAATTAGGAATTTATGGAATAACATAAAATTGACATCTGGTCAGACTGCTAAATTGTTTCAATCACATATTCATTATGTATGTATACTGTGATCATGCTCTTCTGTATCAATTAGTGATGTTGTAGTATGGGGTTTAGCGTCAGTGTTGCTTTCAACAATTTTTCAGTTATATCACAACACTGTCTACTTGAGACAGTATTCAGAGGGCTGCCTCAACGGAGTATCATGCGGCAGGCACCAGGTTGACCAGACCTAGAACTACCCTCTAAATGCTGAGCAACAAGCAAGGAAGTTTCTAGAACCATTTTTAAGTCTTTGGTATGACCAGACCAGGGATTGAACCTGCTACTTTCAGCAAGCAAGATGTACACTACCCATAAACCACATCATCATTAATTCAAATAAATAAAGAAAAAATTATACGTTAATTAATTCTTGAAGACTAATGGTCACTTTGGTAAATATCAACTTTACGTGTATACGTGTATAACATCAATTTCAAAAAGCAATATGTAAGTCCCATACTGGTTAACCAAATTGTTGCCATGGCAACCGCAATTTTTATCTGGCTGAAAAAGTAATAAAATAATGTACATGATCTCCAGTGTCTTGTTATTGCAAGGGACACCTCATTTTTCTGGTGTCCATCGAGAAAGATTACTCAAAAGGTAGCCAAGCTTGGTTTGTGACGCTCTGCATGTGAGCAGGGGGCAATAAGGGGATAACGGAGGTCATTATATTTTTCAGACGATCACAATTTGTTGTTTCTATGGCAACAAAAAAGTTAAAATCAAAGATACAACCTGGATCCTGTGACAACACAAAAAGTATCTAAGCTACATTTGTGAAACATCTTGCAGGACAGACAGACAGACAGACAGACAGACAGACAGACAGACAGACAGACAGAGACAGACAGACAGACAGACAGACATACAGACGGACGGACAGACAGACAGACAGATTTAAAATTAAAACCATATAAAGACTCTAATGTCTAAGTACCATAGTTACTAACTATGAATTTCATATTTCAAAAATTAATAAAATTTTTTTATATATCTAGTTTTTTTTTTATGATCAAGTGCAAATTCTTAAAAGCTACAAATTGATATTTCCTTGGAACATTTTATTTATCATACTGGTAAGAACTGATGAAAATTAAATCTTTTTTGTTCGACTTCTCGTCAAAATAAATAATTATCATTAAAAATATGCAACATATGATGATGCCTTTAAACTACATGTACATGTTTCTGCATGAATTATATATGTCCCTATAAAACGGAAACAAAATTATAGATCTGTAAACATACTGCTTAATTGTTATTTCTCAGTTAGACAACATGGACATAGACAGAACTAAGCACAGATTAGCAATTGGCAAAATTGCTATTAAACTCTAGAAGTTATGCATAAAGCGAATTACATGTATTTATACGTCCCCGTACCCCTCTTAAACACATACTTCCAACCCCCATTCCCACCCTCTTAAATTCCATTTAAACAAAATTACAATTCACAGAATAAGAAATAAGATTAGAAAACAAAACAACTTTTACTAACAAAGATCCTACCTTGACAATTGATTACACAATCCACAAATACTAGATATCAGTAGTTCCTAAAAAAATGCTAATGAGCAAATATTTAATTATTTCTGGCATATCCATAATTATAGAGTGCAGCAAGCAAGTACATTAATGTGTGTTATGGACACCGCAGTGATATGTACAGATTTAAACACTATTTTTAAACCCCTTAACCGATTTCTGCTTTTAAAAATATACAAATCATTTAAAAATTTGCATAATAATTATTTGACCTATAAAAAATAGAAATAAAATATAAGTACAGCAACTGACTCAATACAAGATAAACTTTTATAATATCGAATATGCCCACTTGACACCCAGTTGACCGTATCATCTCATAAAATTAAATGTTCACCAGGTGAAAGAAAGGGATTTTTAAATCGCAGGCTTATGGAAATACTTTATTCTTGAATCCTGATTTTGTTTCTCTTAAATAGTTTACAATCTTGTGTATGCAGTACTACCGTCATATCACAAATCCCCAGTTTTGTTATCCCTTTACTCAATAGATACACGTTTTCCTGCCCCAATCACAGAAGGCCTTTGAAAACAGTGCAGGAAGAGTTCAGATTGCTCGTAATGAGCAATCTGAACACTTCCTGCACTGTTTTCCACTCTGTCAGTAAATATAAACATAATTCAACCAATAATTCAAAAGCCTTCTATATTAGGTGTCCAAAGCCTTCTATATTAGGTGTCCAAAGGTTATACAATTTTAGTGAAAGTATAATACGATAAATCAAATATTAACTCTGCCTTTGATGTACATTTCAATGACTGATTGACAAACAATGTAAACCCAGATCAGCCAGCATGTCACTTGTATTCAGTCAGATTATATCTAAATAGTTTGTCTCTCAGTCACCCCAAATAGTAATTAGTGTTCATAAATAAGTTAAAATGTAACAATTCCGAAACCATAAGCGAGCCACCACAGGCTTAGTGTTTAATGTCATTTGACTGACAGTTTGACGTCATTTGACTGACTCTGGGCTTATTGACGTCTGCAAGTTGATGTTTGTTAAGACTGTATCTAAGCATAGTCCACACAACTTTGTAGTTTGTACATGACTCGTTCAGATTTGAATCAAGGGCGGAGTCTGTGCAATACCATTCACATGTTAGCAGTGATGACGAAACAGCTTTTAAACACCAAATTTACTCTCCTGAAGCCATTTGATGAATCCATTAGATAGGGTCGTCTCTTGCATAATACTCAACATGGTGAGCATTATTTCTGGTACGAAAATGGTTCAGGACGAAGTTTATATGTTTTTTTGATAAAATTAACAAACTACATAATATTTTGAAATACAGTTGAAACTCATTATCTCCATATCGCTCAAGTTGACATTCCGGTAGTGTTAATATTTTTTTACCATCCCAATCTTTTCCTTTTCTTTGTGTATGTAAATATATTTCTTTTAACTCGATATTGTCTATGTTGATGTTTTGGATATCTTAATCCCAGTTTTAGTTCCTGATTGATCATTTCGCATTTTTAATTGATTGTTTGTTTTGGTATAATATTTGTTGACATAATATTGTGTATTTTTTTCATGTTGTGTGGAATCTTATGGTTGCTATTTTTTCACAGTTAGTTTAAGACCCGACATTAATTACCTGTCTGCGCTAAAGATGTCAGTTTTAATGACTGACAGAATGTTGCAAATATCATGTCATCGAACTGGGTGATTGCATGTTAACACTATAAATATCATTTGATTCAATCAATCAGCCTCAGACAACAATTATTAGGTGATGAAAAGAAATATTGATCTTGCGACAAAATCTATGTCGATATTCTGATATCTCACTGTTTTTTGGCAGTCACTCCAATATTGAGGTAATGAGTTTCGACTTTATATATCTTTATTAAAAAATATTTACCTATAGTTTATCAATATTTATTTTAAGGAAATGTGAAATAAGAGATATTTATGAGCATATTTCTCTATAGTCCACACCTTCTTACCACCCCGTGTTATAATAACTAACCAAAATCGGTGAATATTTAACGTCATTTTTATGCCATCAAGGGCTAACAGACAATCATTTAACCTAACCACTGTCTCCTGGGATCCTGAAAGGTTAACCAGTACTCAAGCACATCCCATCTCCGCAAATTGCTGAAGATTTTCCCACTTGAATAAGTGAGTAAGGTGTCTTAGCACAAATGGAGCTGGTGATGTCATCTGGGTAAACTCGTTGATCAAATATTTTATTTCTTCTATGTCACACAGAATGTATATTTCCAATAACACAAGATTGCTTTGGTTTTCAGAAAATGGCATTTGACCTTTTCTTTGTTAGATTCCCGTGCAAAGTCGGGGGAAATTCAGCACTCTGGATGCACGATTCGCCTGACCCAGCCGGTCATGTTTGACCCTATTTATGATTGGAAATTATTTTTAAAAAATTTATAACAGTAGCACTATGATGAAATATGTAATTTCATTATTTGATCATCTACATGAAAATCAACACCTGGATCTGGAAAACAGTGGTATTTTTAAAATTTTAAAATGAGGGTCTATATCAAAGGGTTAACAATGAGAAATTGACAGGTTGCAGAATACACATTGTGTACAATATCTCAAAACACACATACAGATATTAGTCATTTGTTCAGATGCAAATAGTGATATATATCTTACACGATTTTGACAGTAAAATATGCCACTTTGAACAAAAATTTGATATTCGAAAATCGTGAGAGTTCGATAAAAAAAAAATCATTGTTCTGTTGATTTCAAACCATCATACCGCTACTATAAGTTTGGTGAAGATCAAAATGAAAATTGCAGGTACTAAATAGCACATTACAATCAAATAATAAAAATAATTAAAGGGCCATAACTCTGTCATTAATTTCCCTATTTGGGCAGTTCAATCTCCCAAACAAAAAATGCAGATGCTAAAGTGTGATGAGATTTACCATTCCTGAAATTTGTAACTAAACAGTACATTATCAATGCAAAATGAAATAACCAGTATGCTGAAGCACTTTCATGATCTTTAAATTTGTATGGTAACTTAAAATTAACAAAACTTGTTGCATTTTTTACCAGAATGGTTGCAGGCACTTCACCACTATATGATTTAGAGTCACACCCATTTCCTATTTTGTCAAAGAAACTAGCATTAACGGTTCGTTTCTTATACTGTACCTCATTTCTATGTTATTTTCTCTGTATTTATGATTAAAAAGTTATGAATAAGTTCACTGAAGTTTTATTTTAGTCAAAATTATCAGAATTTTTTCCTAGTGTTGGGTAACGTTCAAACAATGTCATGGTCTTTATCATACCTAATACTGTTGTTAAAAGTGCTAAAAATGTAGAATATATAAGAAATATTTATTCCTTAATAACCTGTATTTAATTGGGATATCTGTTTGTTACAGACAGTGACAGTGACCCTTTCGCACCAAGAAATAATTTCAAAATTTGCACAATTTTGATGCGAAAGGGTTGTAACTGGGTCTTCATCAAATATCTTATTTTTTAAGCAAAATTTCTATTTCCTGTCAGTCTCTATTAAAATCATCCACAAAATTGAAAAAAATAGTCTTAAGGCAATAAATATGAACAAAAAATAAAAGAATGAAGAAGTTTTTTGTCTGTCTTGAACAATTTAGGAATATTGAGTTACAACCGTTTCGCACCAAGCCCTCGATACATTAAACTTAAATACTGGAAAGTTTCATAAAATTCTATCCATAAGAAAAATATGACAAAAAACTATAGCAATCGTCTTTAATGTATTCATAAGTGACGTCTTTAATGTATTCATAAGTGACGGACAGTACACACTACGTTATTGGCTGATGGACAGAGGGACTTTTATTTATACATTGTATAACCGACTAGATTTACAAGTAGTTTCACTCTATCCAATCTGCCTCTACCAGATTAACTATTATGAAAGCAAGATGGATAATTGCCATAAACATGTCTTAAACTTACATTGTTACACATATTTAAAGCTGTTTAATCTAAAATATTCACACTGTTGCCCAGATTAAGGATTTAAAGTGGTTTATCGCCACCTTTTCACACCTTCTGAGATTATATTACACATTTGCAAAAATTAGTTGCAATTAAAGCATGGGATCTCAGATTTGTAAATTTGTATAACAGGATTCAAATATTTAACAATTAGTGGCTGCGGTTATAAAACCTACTGATTATCAGTAACATGAACTGGACAGGCCTTGGATTACTGTAATCAGACTCTCATTTCTTTTAATCTCGTTTTTTTTTTTTTTTTTTTTTGACAGTTCACAGTGATCTGTGTCAAGCTGCTTATCTTGGTGGTCAACCTTTGGATGATTGTCCAGGTGGTTAGTTAAGGTTACTAGTCTCAATGGATGATTTAAGGGTTACTTGTCTCCGAGTGGTCAGTCTTGTGTTTGTATTTGTATATAATGATGCTTAAACATAAACCGATCAATAATAAGGAAGAGTTATCCTAAATACTTTACGTTCTAAAAATGACTGAGTAGTTAATGGCGATGTGTCCCAATCAGAACTGCATGCAACTCGGCATGTGACGGTTACAAAAGTAATTTAATCTCATCCTCCCAAGTAAACTTATCTCTACAGTCAGGCTTACCAACAGTCCAGGCCTTTGATTGACATAAAAGGGTCCTTCGTGGCCGAGTGGTCTAAGGCGACGTCTCAAGATCACTTACCTTTCACTGCTAAGGTTGTAGGTTCAAGTCCCACTCGCTGCAAAAAAAACTTGATGTGAGAAAGTTTCCTGTTACTTGCAGAAGGATGGTGGTTCTACTCAGTCTGAGTCAGTCTGAGGTCTTCCTCCACCAGTAAAACTGGATATGGCATATATAACCTGAAATGTGTTGAAAATGGTGTTAAACCCTATATAAAAAAAAATTCAACATAGTATCACAAACGACAAACTAGTCAGCCGCCTTCCCCACCTCCAAGTCAATGGTTTGTATAGTAACCCTTTCTCTTCCCCAAATAATGCTGTAGTATATAAAGTTCAACTCAACCTCATCCATAATATTTCAAATTGACCACCGAAGCAATGACTCTAATCACAGCCTGCCCACAAAGTAAAATACTTGACTATCCATCACATTCACCCCGTGGTCAATGCACACACCCCCTTCCACCAATCTGTAGTATACCGGTCTATCAGATGGTCAAAACTTGATGTCAGCTCATTGATTAGTGTCACGTTTTCCATTCACCGAGAACACTGGAGTATATTTAACATTAGTAAGTATAATGTTGCTGTCAGTGTCCATTGTTCCCAAACTTGCCATTATATTTCTAATTCTAACCTTTTCTTCATGTTTGTTCCTAATATGGCAGCAAATGTACTTTAATTAATAACTAACTTCTAGAAAGAGTCACGCCGCGTCCCTTAAAATAGCATACATAGATTATATATCTACCAGAGAAAGATAATATTTAAAGAGGCGGAAAACAGCAGCCAGTCTAGAAACCAATGGTCAATGATATAGCCATAATTATTGTCAATCTCAGATCTGGTGGAGGGGAGGGGGGAAAAACGGCCAGTCTAGAAACCAATGGTCAATGATGATATAGCCATAATTATTGTCAATCTCAGATCTGGTGGAGGGGAGGGGGGAAAACGGCCAGTCTAGAAACCAATGGTCAATGATAATATAGCCATAATTATTGTCAATCTCAGATCTGGTGGAGGGGAGGGGGGAAAAACGGCCAGTCTAGAAACCAATGGTCAATGATAATATAGCCATAATTATTGTCAATCTCAGATCTGGTGGAGGGGAGGGGGGAAAACGGCCAGTCTAGAAACCAATGGTCAATGATAATATAGCCATAATTAACATCAATCTCAGATCAGCTTTCACAATCAATAGAATAATACAGGCCACAATCCATTTAAGTACACCGAAAATGCATTTTGAAATGCATTTCATAATCCTTTAAGTTTTGCATTATAAATTGTAAATTTCTACCCATAAACGCATTTTTGTGAATGCATGTCTTAAAATTTTAATGTAGTTTTGTTTATGTTTATAGTTTACATTTGTAATCTTATCATAATTGTTATAAGTACTGAAAGCACAGAAATGGGAAATAGAAAATATGGCCACTTAAGACAGGTGGCTGCTTAATAGAGGTGACCACTTACACAGGTTTGACTGATATCACACTGACTAATACATGTATACTGTATATTCCCTAATTAACGCCCCCGGGGGCGTTACATTTTACAAGGTGGGGGCGTTTATAAAAGATAAAAAAAAGCAAATTTAACAACAGTTAAAAATACAATAAAACCAATTAAACCGTGGAAAAAAACCTTAAATGAGGTTTAAATCCCCGAAAAAAGTGGTTCAGAATTATTTTAGAGTGAATGAAATAATCGACATAGGATGAAAAAAAGCTGAAAATCTGTATGAAATTACTAGTCTGCGTACTGGAATATCCGAATTTATGGTCATTGTACTCTTCACTTTAAATCACTTGGAAGCTTGCTCTAATCAACGTGGAACAATGAACTTTCAGCGTACACAGACTAACCGCATTTTTTGACGTTTTGGAATGTTTTAATCGGCAGACGGCATTTTTACTAGTATTAAACAGCAAATATGGGGAATTATTTGTTCAACCAAAAGTGATTAAGTGGTCACCCAAGATATAAACAATGGGTTAAAGAGTCCAAAGGTAATAAACACTTCGCTAATTGTTGACTGTGTAACAAAATAATCGATCAGGGAAAGATGGGCGAAT
Organism: Panopea generosa; assembly: GCA_029582155.1. NCBI lineage: Eukaryota > Metazoa > Mollusca > Bivalvia > Adapedonta > Hiatellidae > Panopea > Panopea generosa. The sequence goes on along the minus strand of CM055903.1, from coordinate 70,067,381 downwards.
ACGCACTCAAATCGCATAAACGTTTTGTTTTTTAATTTTTCAGAAAAATAGGTGGGGGGTGTTTATTAGGGTGGGGGCGTTTATAAGGGAATATACGGTATAACTATTGAGTGCATAATAAAACTGTTGCCTTCTTACTTAACATATAAATTTATTTGATTTTAATTGTTATTGTAAGTTTAAACAAAATAAAAATATCCATACCAATCCTACTAAAGTATGCTAATGTTTTTTTTAACTGTTGAATTTATATATATTTTGTACAATTTTTGAAATGGATTACACAAATTTATTGTGACATATCGGTAGTGACATATGCATTCTGATTCAATATTAACTAAACATAAAGTAATCACATCTTATTGATCAATTTAAAAGATAGGAAAATGACCAATAAATTATTAAATAAATAAAATGTAATTAAACTGAGGAGTTTGATAGGGCTGCATGAAACACTACAATGGCACTGGAAAGTAAAGTGGATATGCACACAGAAGAAACATTGAAATGGCACTGGAAAGTAAAGTGGATATGCACACAGAGGCTTCACATCCAATATTTGTAGTAAGTTTTGTCAAAGCAAGGGGTGTTGAGAAGAAGCACAAGCAAGATTTTTCATTAGAAACATTCAAAGGGCCATTACTCTGCCAAAAATCGCTGAATCAGAATGGAATGCTAAAATATACGAAACTAGGCTTAAGGCTCATTCTTCCAAGCATTTTTGTGTGTGAATTCTTTATTAAAAAAGATATCAGTGGTTCCAATGAATGCTCATGGAATAAGCCCTTGATTGAGTAGAAGCTTCATTGTTTGTAAAGGGGAAAAGGTTGGAAAGGGCAGATAATTCTGAGAATAGACGTTTGGTTCTTGCACTCTGCACTTCACACATTCATTTCTATCCATCTTCCATGTCTCATTGGGTTCCCATCCATATTTTTGAAGATATAATTATTCTGAATAAAAAATATAACCGAAAATGAAGTATAAAAGGAGAAAATGTTATTATTCGACCAGGTCGCAGTGGATTCCCTTACAAACTTTTGACGATGTGTTCCACAAAAGCAAAAATAATCAAAACTAAAGTACAACAGCACTGATATAATTCTGTCATTTTACAAAGATAGAGTTATAATTATTTAACGCTACACTTTCAAACCTTCCCCTTATCCATGTTTTGATTCAAGTTGAATTCCTTCCCATATTTTTGAAGATATGCTCAGGACAAGAAAAATAACTTTAAAAAAAGTACAAAAGGAAAGATTATTCTGTCATTATTTAAATAGAGTTAAGTCACATTGGATTGAATTCCATACTTTTGAAGATATGCTGAAGAAAAAAAAAAAAATAAAAAAAATAAAGATTTGGTAATGGACATAATCAAAGGGCCATAACTCTGAAAAAATCATCTTTGACAACATTTCAGTAAGAACTGTCTATACTGGATAGTCTGTGTCAATGTTACTGGTAATCTCTGACACATTTCAGTAACACTATTATAATATGTGAGAATGTATCTACAACATTTCAGTAACACTTTTATAATATGTGAGAATGTATGTACAACATTTCAGTTACACTTTTTTAATATGTGAGAATGTATTTACAACATTTCATTAACACTTTTATAATATGTGAGAATGTATCTACAACATTTCAGTAACACATTTATAATATGTGAGAATGTATCTACACCATTTCAGTAACACTTTTATAATATGTGAGAATGTATCAACAACATTTTAGTAACAACTCTCAATACTAAATAATCACAGTAATAAATCTGACCATCCTTGGCAACATTTTAGTTACAACTGTCTCTTTACTGGATAATCTGTGACAATAAACCAGACAATCTCTGACAAGCATTCAGTCACAACTGTTTATACTGGATAATCTGTGACAATAAACCAGACAATCTCTGACAAGCATTTAGTCACAACTGTTTATAACGGAAAATATGTGACAATAAACCTGACAATCTCTGACAATCTTTCAGTAACAACTGTTTATACTGTATAATCTGTGACAATTAAACTGACAATCTCTGACAATCTTTCAGTAACAACTGTTTATACTGGATAATCTGTGACAATTAAACTGACAATCGCTGACAATCTATTAGTGACAACTGCTTATACTGGATAATATGTGACAATAAACCTGACAATATCTGACAATCTTTCAGTGACAACTGCTTATACTGTATAATCTGTGACAATAAACCTGACAAGCTCTGACAATCTTTCAGTGACAACTGCTTATACTGTATAATCTGTGACAATAAACCTGACAATATCTGACAATCTTTCAGTGACAACTGCTTATACTGTATAATCTGTGACAATAAACCAGAAAATCTCTGACAATCTTTCAGTGACAACTGTTGATACTGGATAATCTGTGACAATAAACCTGACAAGCTCTGACAATCTTTCAGAGACAACTGCTTATACTGTATAATCTGTGACAATTAAACTGACAAGCTCTGACAATCTTTCAGTGACAACTGTTTATACTGGATAATCTGTGACAATAAACCTGACAAGCTCTGGCAATCTTTCAGTGACAACTGTTTATACTGGATAATCTGTGACAATCTCTGACATTCTTTCAGTAACAACTGCTTACATTGTATTATCTGTGACAATAAACCTGACAATCTCTGACAATCTTTCAGTCACAATTGTTAAGACTGTATAATCTGTGACAATAAACCTGACAATCTCTGACAATCTTTCAGTAACAACTGTTTAGAATACATAATCTATGACAAGAAACCTGACAATCTTTGACAACCTTTCAGTAACAACTGTTTAGATTGGATAAGCTATGACAAGGAACCTGACAATCTCTGACAATCTTTCAGTGACAACTGCTTAGACTGGATAAGCCTACAATCTCTGACAATCTTTCAGTGACAACTGCTTAGGTTACATAATCTATGACAAGAAACCTGACAATCTCTGACAATCTTTCAGTAACAACTGTTTAGATTGGATAAGCTATGGCAAGAAACCTGACAATCTCTGACAATCTTTCAGTGACAATTGCTTAGACTGGATAAGCCTACAATCTCTGACAATCTTTCAGTGACAACTGCTTAGACTGGCTAAGCCTACAATCTCTGACAATCTTTGGCAATATTTCAGTACAGTGGTAGGGTGCACACCAAGTCAAATTATTCCATTTTTGACAATACAAGTGCAATATAGCTCCATCATTTGATTTGGCCAGTACAAGAATTTCATACTATAGTTATATACTGTGAAAGTTTGGTGAAGTTAAGAGACAAAAAGGGGCCATAACTCTTGTAAAATTTGACTGATGTTGACAAATATCAAATTTGCCTGTATTTCATAATAATACAGCTACATAACAGATATCTATAGGTGTGTGTCTTGTTGTCAGATGGACAGTTTTTCTATTTGCTAATACTACTATATACATTGACGCATGTAACCTCAAAAGAACAAAGTTGACATTAATGGTGAATAAAACCAATCAAGCAGTCTCCAATTGTAGTTTTTATATTAAGTTTTAATGTAAAGTATCAATTTAAAAGATCCAAACTGGTTCAAATTATTCTACTACCAATACAGAATATCTGTACGATTTGTTTTCTTTTCACTTGTTTTAATTTGGATTTATAAAACTTCAATCTAATTTTCTTTCTCTCCTTTTTTGGCAATCATGGGTGATCGAAATATGTAAAACCATTGTATGATATAACTAGTACATGTATCGAGAACATTCCATTCAATTTGGCATGAGATTTCAAATTGATATATTCTTGCCAAATTTTTATGAAATAATTCAACTGATCTGAAATTAAAGATCAATGAAACTATTTTATAAATGAATAGGAGAGGTAGTCTAGCAAGGGCATTAACTCTGTCTTACCCAATTTATAATCCAGTCAAGCCTCTCCGTCACCCTGATATAACCAAGTTTGATACTGATTAACATTGTGTCTTATTCCGTGGCAGTACTGTCGAGCGTTGCACTTCAGATTATGGACATCTGAAAATAAATAAGATTGGCACGTGTCAGAGAAAGTTAAATTACATTGTCTTTGTAACCACATATGGCACCTACTGTTGAGACATTTCATTTTAACCTTATATTCACTACATTAACAAGGAGTGTAGGTCTAGAACCTTCACACAAGCAGAACTAACAGTTTGCTAGGTCACAACTTTGTGATAAAGACACACAAATAAATGAGCAAAAACATGGAGTCTCAGAGTTGCAGAGTAAAATAACATTTACAAGTCAATATTATGTCATAAAATATTTCTCATGGCAGCCTTGTTTGAGGTGTAAGCCCGCCAGTGGTTCTTGTTCTTTATTCTGTTGTATATAAAAAAAAATTTGAAGGCGTGTCATTCAATGAAAGAAGTGAAACTTACATTTTACTTTTAGTCAACCTCTGCACTTTTAAAACATGATGAGAAAAGTAGGGGCCATGTGTCATATAACAGATTTTTTTTTGTTCAGTGTGTACACTGTTGACAAAGTGAAAGGAAGACTTTAAAATCTTTTCTTCTAAATTCACAATTCAAACATGACTTTATTTTCAAAATGTATAAAATGCATCAATAATGCCATTAAAATAATGGAAATAAGGAAAATGCACTTTTAAAGAAGAAGAAATAGAGATTATTTATAACAGCCATTAGGCAACTACCCCACGGAGGCATTTCCTGCTTCCAATGGTGGTACTATGCCTTGAACATCAACAACATGGGTTTCCTAAGATTTCAAACAGATCTGAATCTTCTTCATGACCAACAACGTATAAAGTTTTAAGAAAATTTAACATAGAGTTTAGGGGAGGGGAGGGTAGGCAAGCAAGAAATATATAACAGACAGGATAGGCTGACAAGTTAACAAGTAATATACTACAAGATTTGTTAGAGGACAGCAGATATTCTAGGTATAAAAGGGGCCATAATTCTGCTTAAAATCAAAAGTTACTTGTCCAATTGTGTCAGATGGTAATAAAGACACTTGTGATGTTTCATTGATGTAAAGCTAGTAGTTACTGAGACATGAGCTTGAAACAATTTTCTAAGTAAAAAGGGGCCATAATTCTGCCTAAAATCAAATGGAATTATCCCACTTGACACATTGAGACACCTATGTACACAAGAAGCTTCACTAGGTGGTAGTTACTGGGATATGAGCATACCAAAAAATATTTTAACCAAATTTTCTAATTAAAATGGGGCCATATTGCTGCCTAATCTCACAAAGGACTTATCCTATCTTGCCCTTCAGTCCACTTTATGATATTGAATACCCACATGAAGTTTCATTGGTTACTGAGATATACAAGCATATAAAAAACTTTAACCAAATTATCTAAGTAAAAAGGGGCCATTAGAAAATCGCTACCAGCGGTAATGATCTCATGATGAGGTTCCTATCAGTGTTACTCAGAATTGTGATCTAATTACAAAGTCCCTATCAGTGGTTCTGATCTCATTATAAAGTCCCTATCAGTGGTTCTCAGGTTGCGATCCCATTACAAGGTCCCTATCAGCGGTAATGATCTCATTATAAGGTCCCTATCAGTGGTACTGATCTCATTACAAGATCCCTATCAGTGGTACTGATTTCATGATAAGGTGCCTATCAGTGGTACTCAGGATTGCGATCTTATTAATTATCTCCATCGCATATTCATGGTTTGTTCTTTTCTTGAATACTGCAAAAAAAATATTTCTACACAAATATGTTGATTTATTATGTCCATTTAGAATAACCTGACACCATACTGCAGCATGCATTTCATGGATGTGTGAATTTTATCTTCACCCTATGGTGATACCGAAATAGCTAAAACCTAAAAAATAGCAGATATTCTCATTTGTTATGCAATAAAATCCCTGTAGTAAGTTTGATCAAGATTCATTGAAAAATGCCAGAGCTACCTTTGAAGTGTACCAAAAAGAGAAAGGTAATGCCAAACTGGCAAGAGATGAACCAAGCAGAGATCTCAGGAGCTTTGGTTCAGTAGTTAAATGGATCTACGAAAACATTATTTATGATGATGATAAAATAAGAGATGACAGAAGTTAAAAACACCTTTAATCTTATACTTTAAAACTATTTATGGGGTGCAAATCTTGGAGGGATGATTAATATCTTCACAGACTAATTACAAACCAGTTCACTATATGACAAGATATGATGAATAATGGCAATTACAATGAACGATTTGTTGGCCGACATTAAAGTTACATTACCACTCAATCTGGAAGACAACTTATTAAACGTTTAACCCTTTACTTCCTACAGACACATTTGGACACCTCTAATAAAGACGCCTTATGACACCTAATATAGAAGGCTTTTGAATTATTGGGTGAATTATGTTTATATTAACTGACAGAGTGGAAAACAGTGCAGGAAGTGTTCAGATTGCTCGTTACTCTTCCTGCACTGTTTTCAAAGGCATTCTGTGAAAACGCATATCTATGGAGTAAAAAGTTAAACAATAACCCAGTTCTCTGTATGGAGCCCGTTGCTTAGGGGTAGAGCACTGAATCTAAGATTGGAGGGTTGTGGGTTCAATCCTCCCCCACGGTTTTGTGTGGTGTCCTTGTGCAAGACAATTTTTTGCATATGCTTAGTACTGAGTACTGGTTCGACCTAGGAAGACTGTGAGCGTTATTTGTATAAGTTGTATCAACTTGTTTCGCAACCAAAGTAAAATAAATAAGTTAAAACTAAGCCAGTTCTCTCCACATTGTCAGCAGACGACAGTTCTGTGAATACAGAGAATGGTAAATATCTATTCTACAATATGCTGATGCCATTGTTGGCTTTTTTCTTGTAGACAACCAGTGTAAGCTGGAGAAATGTGCTCCTGACAGGTCTTGATTATCTCATAATCAAACTCATCTTCCTTGCAATTCTAACTTTCAAGTTTGAACAAGATTACAAATAGAAACTTCCAGAAATAACTGTAATGGATTATGGAAGTCAACGTCTCAAACACACAAAACATAATACGAGTGTGATCAGCTTGCCTTCTTATAAATGCTTTCTTCCATTTTTATTTACAATTACTTGTTTCATTAATCTCTGTTACAGATGGCTAAGTGAGCTCTAAGCATAAAACAGTTTGTTTGATTTGAATATATGGCATCATCTTTATGCCATCCAGGGCTAATAAACAATCTGTCAACAAAACCACTCTTTTCTGGGATCCTGTAAGGTTAACCAGTACTCGAGCACACCCATCTCCACAACTGATAATTTTCCTACTTGAATAATCAATGAGATATGAATGACAATGAGATATGAATGACAATGAGGTATGGATGACAATGAGATGTGAATGATAATGAGATACGAATGACAATGCGGTCTGAATGACAATGAGATGTGAATGACAATGAGATATGAATGAGATATGAATGACAATGCGGTATGAATGACAATGAGGAAAGGATGACAATGAGATGTGAATGATAATGAGATATGAATGAGATATGAATGACAATGAGATGTGAATAACAATGAGATATTAATGACAATGAGATATCAATGAGATATGAATGAGATATGAATGACAATGAGGTATGGATGACAATGAGATGTGAATGATAATGAAATACAAATGACAATGCGGTATGAATGACAATGAGATGTGAATGACAATGAGATATGAATGAGATATGAATGACAATGAGATGTGAATGACAATGAGATATGAATGACAATGAGATATGAATGACAATAAGGTGTAAATGAGATATGAATGACAATGAGATGTGAATGAGAAATGAATGAGAATGAGATATGAATGACAATGATATGGGAATGACAATGATATGAGAATGACAATGAGATATGAATGACAATGAGATATGAATGACAATGAGATATGAATGAGATGTGAATGACAATGAGATATGAATGACAACGAGATGTAATGTCCTAATATAAATCATCATGAAGACTGTGTTGCGAGGTGGGGATTTGAACTCTTGACCCCTGGATTTATAAAAGTGTAACTATCTGAGACAAAATTCCATGTTGTAATGATTAATGAGGAGATATACAACATATATCAACATATAAAATATATGTGACATGAATCATATAATTTTACGTCTTGAGTGATCTTGGTAAAGTAGATGATGATGAAATAAATTATAACAATGTATTTGACATGCAAAAAAACAACAATAAAACGACTTTTTCATGTCCAGTAGAATACACTGTTTGTGTGAAAATGAGGCCCTGTTCTGGACATCAAACCATGCAAGATTCTTATATGTTACCAGGACAACACTATGTTTGTGTTAGAGTGACTAATCGATTTTCAGGAAAATATTAAGTTGGTGTACGGCAACATTAGGTTAGGGCGGTATTTAGGCAGTTTTCGATATTATATTGTGATAAGATTGTGTTTATTTTTGGAAAATCACATTTATATTGACAAAATGGGAAAAAATCACATCAATAGCAAAGTAAACTGCTGATAGTTCATCCTCTTTCTTAAAAGTGAAAATCTCATTGATTTTAAAATCAATTTATAAGTTTATCTCAAATAAGACTGCCTCTCATACAATTAAAGAATATTCATGCCCTTGGCAAAATTATGTTGCTGCAAGATTATAAAAATATTTCAAAGGTATAAAGTTTAGAATAAGGAGATTCTTGCATACCGGAAAAGGATTTCAATGTATTTATACCGGGTATGGAATTTTCATTCTACACCCCTTCCATGCACTCATCCTACCCTGTTGTGACTTTGGAACAATTTATGACGCGACGTATTCAAACATATGACGTAATATATCTTATCTGATGTCTAAAAAGTCACTGTGGTAATAATAATGAAAAATAATTATATTTTGATATAAGTATTCAATATGTTTGGTATGCAAGAAAAATAATTTTACATGGCTTATTTGGTTCGGATTGAAAATTGCCTTGTGATAACTGTTTCCGTGGCAACTCAGCAGAGCCACATTCTCTTCAATCTGCGTTATCCTTTGAAACAGAATTTTATATCTGAACTTTCAACCCATGTACAAATGATTAAATTTTTTTATTCCAGCCAGGAATTTTGCTGTTTAATATCATCAGAACCAACGCTAAAAAAAAAAAACCCATCAATACGAGGGGGGATCAGAAAGTTCTTAGCCTTTTGTCATAACTTTTTTATTTATCATTGTATTTTAATAATTCTCAGGGAGCCTGTGCCACTATATATTTGCAGAAATTTTGCAAAAGAAAAATAATTTTTTCATCTTTTGTTTATATTCTATAGTAACCATGGAAACGTCGATTTACGTAGTCGGGGCAGTTTTTGCTTTTTTTTCTACATCTACTATTCAAACAAGCGTAGCATTGCCAAAACGGGCTTAATTTTTAAAAAAAATGTCAATGTGTGCTGTATCATATGCTTGTTTATATTCTTTAAAAAAAATTGCACAAATTATGCGCATATCAAAATGACGTCAATATTATGATGTTACGGTATGCCATTTTGTTTGAAACAAAATGACGTCAGGGCACTTGAAAGTGGATAAGCACGCAGCATACCGCAGTTCCGTATTGTTCTGCTCCATGTTAGGTAATACACATGCTCAAGCAGAGAAACAAAACTATGTACGACGAATCTAATGGTTCAAGGTCTCTAGTGTTTAAATGTCACCAAATTGATGTTTTTCAGATGGTCATGAATCAGTCATTAAAAAAGAGCAAAAGGGAAGTTGTTTTGAAGACATATTGGAATTAAAGCATGTTTTACCGAATTTTGTGTCCAGCATATCGTCTTCAGATTTCATTAACATGTTCACTCAATGGTGTAAGTGGTTGTAAAATATGTATAGACCACGGAGGAGAGTATTTTGAAAAGAAGCGACTCAATAAATTTGATACAAAAGTACCTGTTTAAAATACTGACGTCGGTTTCTGTTTAAAAAAACGTCATCATTTTGCCCCGACATAACTAACTGCTATGCTTTAAATAGCGCTTAATGCTTTTGATATTTGATGTATCATGCTAAAATTTTCAAAATATGTCCCATATACATTTATTTCAAATATTATAACACTATTGTGCATTGTATAGTTGATATAAATAAGTTATGGCAAAAGTCTACAAACTTTCTGATCCCCCCTCGTATAAAGGGTTAGAATTTCATTTTCTGATCCTCAGACAAAATTATGTTACTGTGAGATTAGGCCATAATAAATTAATTGTTAGATTATATTCCTCACCCGCCCCCTAATTTTCATGCCACCCTGACCCTTTTTATTTTCATAAAAAAACATCAAAAATTTTAAAAATAAAAAATAAAATAATCCAAGCCTTCCCATTTTCAAGAAAAATTTGGATGATAATCAAGCAATTATTTATAATGGCCTCAGCTAAATATTTCTTTATTGTGACATAATGGCGGTGTGAAAAATATCATACTTATTGGTTAAAAGGTGGTGTCCATTGTAACTGATCGGACATCATTGTTGGAGAATCAAACCAGAGAGGTTTAAAATACCAACCTTAATATTTATATGATTTCAAGCACTTAAAAAATTATTAATGAAAGAAAGGACATGTAGCTTAGGAAGAACAAATTGCTAGCCCCGAGACATTTTGCAACAAATGACTTTTCCCAGCAGGGACAGATATTGGGGTATATTTATGTATCCATTATTAGGTTTGGTTTCAAGTTTTTATTAAGGATAAGATGACAAGTTTCATATTTACTGTTAATGGGTGTAATCTGCTTATTTCTGCTAAGTCTTGGTTAACTGCAATCTCTTCTTAATACACATTAATCTGCTTAAGATGGTTAAAATTGCAATTACACTTAAAATAGCAATCTATAGTGCTGTAAAACATCCTAATAACAAGTAACAAGATTTTCAACTGCCTTACCTGGTCCAAATTACAATTAACATGATTTTCAACTGCCTTACCTGGTCCTAAGTACAAGTAACAAGATTTCCAACTGCCTTTAATACCTGGTCCTAATTACAATTAACAAGATTTCCAACTGCCTTACCTGGTCCAAATTACAATTAATTACAATTAACAAGATTTCTAACTGCCTTACCTGGTCCAAATTACAATTAACATGATTTCCAACTGCCTTACCTGGTCCAAATTACAACATGATTTCCAACTGCCTTACCTGGTCATTATTATAATTAACAAGATTTCAAAATGCCTTTTCTGGTCATAATTACTCACTGAAGTTATATGAAAATCAGTCCATTCATTTGGAAGTTACAGGCAAGATTTTACCAACAATGCATAATATGGAAATACACAGCCCAAACATATCAAAATCTTGTACATGACTTTAACCTCTAGGGTATCCACCTTGGTTTTATGCCTGACATATTGTCATGTTCTGCTGAACAATTCTGTTATTTGAAAATCAATCTTTGCAAATGGAATTTACAGGGCTGATACAGCCGTTATATACTAAAGTCCTGTATGTGACCTTGACTTTTGAGCTAGTTGTCCAGGTGTTGCGCATGAGACTTCATCATGTAATGATGAAAATTTCTGTGAAAATCAGTCCATACATTTGAAAGATGCAGACGGACATGACTATCAATCCAACATATAGAAAGACACAGCATCAATGTGCCTAAATCATGTATATGATCTTGACTTTTGAGGTAGTTACTAGGTTCTATATGCCATAGGTTGTCATCTTTATGCCGAACACTTGTGAAGTTGAAAATGGGTCCATGAACTTGGAAGTTACAGGCCGGATACACAACCAGGAACAATGCAATATATGGAAATACAGTCTCTATATGCCAAAGTCCTGTATGTGACCTTGACCTTTGAGGAAGTCATCCAGTTTTTGCATAAGACATTGCGTCATATTATCTTGAACACTTATGTTAAGTTATTTGAAAATTTGTCCATGCTGTGGAAGATACAGAGTGGACATGTAAGTGTGACTGACCGAACGATTGCCAACAAGTAGTGGACTAGTTATAACACCAAGTCAATGTACAGACTGGCTTCTAACCCAAACCATTTGAGACATTGTAGTTTTCAAAAGAACTGATTCATCATATTTGTTCTTTTTATAAAATAGCGTTCACAGAATGGTAGATATTGTATTGAGATTTTATTCACGTTTACATAACATAAAATTAATTTGATTGATAATAAAAAACATACATCTGCCAGTCTTCCCTGGGGCAAGAACATTTCATGTTCAATATACAATATATCAGCTCTTCAATTTGATGTACAAAACACATGATGAATAGATAGAACACAGGTGCCTTGAGACACAACAGTCTGTTCTATAGGTTTATTTAATCTAATTTGTCAATATTCATTTCCTTGTTCGTTTCACAAACAATGCCTTTACCTAACCAACACTGACATCATCAACAAGTCAATTAAGGTATAAAACGTTTACTTTCTCCTAATGACAAAACATTATTATACTGCCATTCAACATACAATTGAAAACTTAAATTAAGATGGAATAAATGGCATAAAACATCACACACAAAGCTGGTTGAAATAATGTGACCATATGAAAACTGACTCTGAAGTGTTGTATCTGGGGACTCCCACCGAGATGGATAAACTTTCTGTAACTTGGCTTGGTATAATTACCCAAACATCATAATTATCTTCATGTTACATACATGTCTTTATTAATATACCTGGGGCAGGTCATCTTTAATGTTACATATCTTTATTAATATACCTGGGGCAGGTGATCTTTAATGTTACATATCTTTAATAATATACCCGGGGCAGGTGATATTTAATGTTACATATCTTTAATAATACACCCGGGGCAGGTGATCTTTAATGTTACATATCTTTATTAATATACCCAGGGAAGGTGATCTTTAATGTTACATATCTTTATTAATACACCCAGGGAAGGTGATCTTTAATGTTACATATCTTTAATAATATACCCGGGGCAGGTGATCTTTAATGTTACATATCTTTATTAATATACCCAGGGAAGGTGATCTTTAATGTTACATATCTTTATTAATACACCCGGGGAAGGTGATCTTTAATGTTACATATCATTATTAATATACCCGGGGCAGGTGATCTTTAATGTTACATATCTTTATTAATATACCCAGGGAAGGTGATCTTTAATGTTACATATCTTTAATAATATACCCGGGGCAGGTGATCTTTAATGTTACATATCTTTATTAATATACCCAGGGAAGGTGATCTTTAATGTTACATATCTTTATTAATACACCCGGGGAAGGTGATCTTTAATGTTACATATCTTTATTAATACACCATGGGAAGGTGATCTTTAATGTTACATATCTTTATTAATACACCTGGGGAAGGTGATCTTTATGTTACATGTATTTATTAATATACCCAGGGCATGTGATCTTAAATGTTTCATATCTTTATTAATATACCCGGGCTGGGTTATCTTTCATGTTACATATCTTTATTAATATACCTGGGGCAGATGATCTTTAATATTACATATCTTTATTAATATACCTGGGGCAGATGATCTTTAATGTTACATATCTTTATTAATATACCTGGGACAGGTGATTTTTAATGTTACATATCTTTATTAATATACCCAGGCTGGGTTATCTTTCATGTTACATATCTTTATTAATATACCTGGGGCAGATGATTTTAATGTTATATATCATTATTAATTTACCTGGGGCAGGTGATCTTAAATGTTACATATCTTTATTAATATACCTGGGGCAGGTGATCTTTAATGTTATATATCATTATTAATATACCCAGGGCAGGTGATCTTTAATGTTACATATTTTTATTAATATACCCGGGGCAGGTGATCGTTAATGTTACATATCTTTATTAATATACCAGCGGCAGGTGATCTTTAATGTTACATATCTTTACTAAGATACCCAGGGCAGGTGATCTTAAATGTTATATATCTTTATTAATATACCCAGGGCAGGTGACCTTTATTGTTACATATCTTTATTAATATACCTGGGGCAGGTGATCTTTAATGTTACATATCTTTATTAATATACCCAGGGCAGGTGATCTTAAATGTTACATATCTTTATTAATATACCCAGGGCAGGTGATCTTTAATGTTATATATCATTATTAATATACCCTGGGCAGGTAATCTTTAATGTTCCATATCATTATTAATATACCCAGGGCAGGTGATCTTTAATGATACATATATCACTATTAATATACCCGCGGCAGGTGATCTTTAATGTTACATATCACTATTAATATACCAAGGACAGGTGATCTTTAATGTTACATATCATTATTAATATACCCAGGCTGGGTTATCTTTCATGTTATATATCTTTATTAATATACCTGCGGCAGATGATATTTAATGTTACATAACTTAATTAATTAATATACCAGAGCAAGTGATCTTAAATGTTACATATCTTTATTAATATACCCGGGGAAGGTGATCTTTAATCTTTCATATCTTTATTATTATACATTGAGCAGGTGATCTTTAATGTTACATATCTTTATTAATATACCCAGGGCAGGTGATCTTTAATGTTCCATATCTTTATTAATATACCCAAGCTGGGTTTATCTTTCATGTTACATATCTTTATTAATATACCCGGGGCAGATGATATTTAATGTTACATATCTTAATTAATTAATATACCAGGGCAAGTGATCTTAAATGTTACATATCTTTATTAATATACCCGGGGAAGGTGATCTCTAATGTTTCATATCTTTATTATTATACCTTGGGCAGGTGATCTTTAATGTTACATATCTTTATTAATATACCCAGGCTGGGTTATCTTTCATGTTACATATCTTTATTAATATACCCAGGGCATGTGATCTTTAATGTTCCATATCTTTATTAATATACCCAGGCTGGGTTTATCTTTCATGTTACATATCTTTATTAATATACCCGGGGCATGTGATCTTTAATGTTACATATCACTATTAATATACCAGCAGCAGGTGATCTTCAATGTTACATATCACTATTAATAAACCAGCGGCAGGTGATCTTTAATGTTACATATCTTTATTAATATACCAGCGGCAGGTGATATTTAATGTTACATATCTTTATTAATTAATATACCAGCACAGGTGATCTTCAATGTTACATATCTTTATCAATATTCCCGCGGCAGGTGATATTTAATGTTACATATCACTATTAATATACCAGCGGCAGGTGATCTTCAATGTTACATATCACTATTAATATACCAGTGGCAGGTGATCTTCAATGTTACATATCACTATTAATATACCAGCGGCAGGTGATCTTTAATGTTACATATCTTTATTAATATACCAGCAGCAGGTGATATTATTGTTACATATCTTTATTAATTAATATACCAGGGCAGGTTATCTTTAATGTTACATATCTTTATTAATATACCCGGGGCAGGTGATGTTTAATGTTACATATCACTATTAATATACCCAAGCCAGGTGATCTTTAATGTTACATATCTTTATTAATATACCAGCGGGGTGCAGGTGATATTTAATGTTACATATCTTTATTAATTAATATACCAGGGCAGGTGATCTTTAATGTTACATATCTTTATCAATATTCCCGCGGCAGGTGATATTTAATGTTACATATCTTTATTAATTAATATACCAGGGCAGGTTATCTTTAATGTTACATATCTTTATTAATTAATATACGCGAGGCAGGTGATCTTTTATGTTACATATCATTATTAATATACCTGGGGCAGGTCATCTTTAATGATACATATATCACTATTAATATACCCAGGGCAGGTGATCTTTAATGTTACATACCATTATCAATATACCTGGGGCAGGTCATCTTTAATGTTATATATCATTACTAATATACCCGGGGCAGGTGATCTTTAATGTTACATATCTTAATTAATATACCCGGGGCAGATGATCTTTAATGTTATATATTATTATTAATATACCTGGGCCAGGTGATCTTTAATGTTACATATCTTTATTAATATACCCGGGCCAGGTGATCTTTAATGTTACATATCTTTATTAATATACCCAGGGCAGGTGATCTTAAATGTTACATATCTTTATTAATATACCCAGGGCAGGTGATCTTTAATGTTATATATCATTATTAATATACCCTGGGCAGGTAATCTTTAATGTTCCATATCATTATTAATATACCCAGGGCAGGTGATCTTTAATGATACATATATCACTATTAATATACCCGCGGCAGGTGATCTTTAATGTTACATATCACTATTAATATACCAAGGACAGGTGATCTTTAATGTTACATATCATTATTAATATACCCAGGCTGGGTTATCTTTCATGTTATATATCTTTATTAATATACCTGCGGCAGATGATATTTAATGTTACATAACTTAATTAATTAATATACCAGAGCAAGTGATCTTAAATGTTACATATCTTTATTAATATACCCGGGGAAGGTGATCTTTAATCTTTCATATCTTTATTATTATACATTGAGCAGGTGATCTTTAATGTTACATATCTTTATTAATATACCCAGGGCAGGTGATCTTTAATGTTCCATATCTTTATTAATATACCCAAGCTGGGTTTATCTTTCATGTTACATATCTTTATTAATATACCCGGGGCAGATGATATTTAATGTTACATATCTTAATTAATTAATATACCAGGGCAAGTGATCTTAAATGTTACATATCTTTATTAATATACCCGGGGAAGGTGATCTCTAATGTTTCATATCTTTATTATTATACCTTGGGCAGGTGATCTTTAATGTTACATATCTTTATTAATATACCCAGGCTGGGTTATCTTTCATGTTACATATCTTTATTAATATACCCAGGGCATGTGATCTTTAATGTTCCATATCTTTATTAATATACCCAGGCTGGGTTTATCTTTCATGTTACATATCTTTATTAATATACCCGGGGCATGTGATCTTTAATGTTACATATCACTATTAATATACCAGCAGCAGGTGATCTTCAATGTTACATATCACTATTAATAAACCAGCGGCAGGTGATCTTTAATGTTACATATCTTTATTAATATACCAGCGGCAGGTGATATTTAATGTTACATATCTTTATTAATTAATATACCAGCACAGGTGATCTTCAATGTTACATATCTTTATCAATATTCCCGCGGCAGGTGATATTTAATGTTACATATCACTATTAATATACCAGCGGCAGGTGATCTTCAATGTTACATATCACTATTAATATACCAGTGGCAGGTGATCTTCAATGTTACATATCACTATTAATATACCAGCGGCAGGTGATCTTTAATGTTACATATCTTTATTAATATACCAGCAGCAGGTGATATTATTGTTACATATCTTTATTAATTAATATACCAGGGCAGGTTATCTTTAATGTTACATATCTTTATTAATATACCCGGGGCAGGTGATGTTTAATGTTACATATCACTATTAATATACCCAAGCCAGGTGATCTTTAATGTTACATATCTTTATTAATATACCAGCGGGGTGCAGGTGATATTTAATGTTACATATCTTTATTAATTAATATACCAGGGCAGGTGATCTTTAATGTTACATATCTTTATCAATATTCCCGCGGCAGGTGATATTTAATGTTACATATCTTTATTAATTAATATACCAGGGCAGGTTATCTTTAATGTTACATATCTTTATTAATTAATATACGCGAGGCAGGTGATCTTTTATGTTACATATCATTATTAATATACCTGGGGCAGGTCATCTTTAATGATACATATATCACTATTAATATACCCAGGGCAGGTGATCTTTAATGTTACATACCATTATCAATATACCTGGGGCAGGTCATCTTTAATGTTATATATCATTACTAATATACCCGGGGCAGGTGATCTTTAATGTTACATATCTTAATTAATATACCCGGGGCAGATGATCTTTAATGTTATATATTATTATTAATATACCTGGGCCAGGTGATCTTTAATGTTACATATCTTTATTAATATACCCGGGCCAGGTGATCTTTAATGTTACATATCTTTATTAATTAATATACCAGAGGAGGTGATCTTTAATGTTACATATCTTTATTAATATACCCGGGCCAGGTGATCTTTAATGTTATATATCATTATTAATATACCCGGGCCAGGTGATCTTTAATGTTATATATCTTTATTAATATACCCGGGCCAGGTGATCTTTAATGTTATATATCTTTATTAATATACCCGGGCCAGGTGATCTTTAATGTTACATATCTTTATTAATATACCCGGGCCAGGTGATCTTTAATGTTACATATCATTATTAATATACCCGGGCCAGGTGATCTTTAATGTTATATATCATTATTAATATACCTGGGGCAGGTGATCTTTAATGTTATATATCTTTATTAATATACCCGGGCCAGGTGATCTTTAATGTTATATATCATTATTAATATACCTGGGCCAGGTGATCTTTAATGTTATATATCTTTATTAATATACCCGGGCCAGGTGATCTTTAATGTTACATATCTTTATTAATATACCCGGGCCAGGTGATCTTTAATGTTACATATCTTTATTAATATACCTGGGGCAGGTGATGTTTAATAACAGACAACTGAATACCAAAGCTCACCACACAAAATCGTGTCACTTATATACCACCGCATAAAGTGGTGTCACTTATCTCTCACCACATAAAATGGTGTCACTTATCTCTTACCACATAAGTGGTGTCACTAATCTGTCACTACATAAAGTAATGTCACTTATCTCTCACCAAATAAAGTGGTGTATTTTATCTCTTACCAAAACAAGAAATGTCACTGGTAAGTGTTGTATGCCACCCAAATGGTCTGTAAAAAATATATGTTAGAATAGGTAGCCATGTAGCCATGTATCCATGAATATCAAAAGTAATGGACTCATGTTTAAGACTAGACATGCAATTTCATGGGGTTTTTTTAACATTAAACCGTGACCTTGACCTTTGTGTAACCTTGACCTTGACATCTGATGTAATGGTCTGGGTATTTCAACAGTTAAATGCAGGTGAAACATCATCATGACATGCTGATCACTTGTGTCAAGCTATTTTAAAATCCCTAAATGTAAGACAAAGTTACAGATCAATTGATAAATTGAGCCAAGTGTTTTTGAAATCCATCCATGTATGATAAAGTTAAAGGACATCTTGAAATCTCAAACATATTCAAAGTGTTGTCATACATACTAAAAGTGTGACCTTGACCTTTGAATAACGGGTCTAGGTCTTACTTATGACACGTCATGTCATCCTGATAAACTGAGCCATGTTAAAGACAAAGTCACAGACCAGACATGAAATATCAAACAAATTGAAAGTGTAACCTTGACCTTTGAGGAAAGGTTCTGGGTCTTACATGTGACACTTAATTATGTTATGTTGATTAACTGAGCCAAGTGTTTTTAAAATTTATCCATAGATATCAAAGTTACAGACCAGACAAGAAATCTCAAAATGACTGAAAGTGTTGTCAAACAATATTAAATTGTGACCTTGACCTTTGAAGTGGGAGTCTGGGTGTAACGGCGACAAATCGTCATGTTATGTTGATCATTTGTAGCTAGTATTAACAAAATCCATCTATGCATGACAAAGTTACAGGCCAGACACGAAATCTCACACAGACTGAAAGTGTTGTCAAACAAACTCAAAGTGTGACCTTGACCTTTGAGGTATGCATGTGGGTCTTACACGTGACACATTGTAATGTCATGCTGATGAATTGAGCAAAGTGTTTTTGAAATTTATCCATAGGTGACAAAGTTTCAGACCAAACACAAAATCTCAATCAGACTGAAAGTGTCATCAAACAAAGTTAAATTGTGACCTTGACCTTTGAAGTGGGAATCTGGGTGAAACGCGCGACACATTGTCATGTTATGTTGATCATTTGTAGCAAGTATTTATAAAATGCATCTATGCATGACAAAGTTACAGGTTGGACACGAAATCTCACACAGACTCAAAGTGTTGTCAAATAAACTCAAATTGTGACCTTGACCTTTGAGGTACAGGTTTGGGTCTTACTTGCGACACGTCGTCATGTTATGTTGAAATTTTGTAGCAAGTATCATTAAAATCCATCTATGCATGACAAAGTTACAGGCCTGACACGAAATAGTGGACGGAAGGACGGATGGACACTGCGATTACGATATGCCACCGCAAAAAAATTTTTGTTGGGGGAGCATAAAAAGTGGTGTCACTTATAATGTGGTGTCATTTATCTATCACCACATAAAGTGGTATAACTTATTTCTCACTGCAAGCTGTTGGTCAAAATGAATAGTATCCTTAACCAACATTCCTCAATCTTTATGTTTCTTGCATTTTTACTTCTTTAAAAATGAGAATTCAATTTGAACACTGAAGCATGTTAAACAGCTGGCTAAATGGATGCCTTTTTTGTTTTCCACAATAACATACAATAAATGATAATTGCTCAATGTTTCGTTTATTTCCCTTGATGTCATTGGTTTGCTTCACCGATAAGCAACTTAATGTTCTAAACACATTTATAATTTGAACTGCCTATCTCATATTATCATATGATTTCCATGACAACTTTTAAATTGTCTTTTGTTTTCTTCTTCAAATTTACGATACTATTGAGCATAAAACATTTCACAAAATGTTCAAGTTACATAAAAAATATTTTAGAGCAAAAGTCTACATAATATTAGATCACTACTCCCAGGATGGTGTTAAGCATTGCAACAAATTGTATCTCATGTCACTCCAATGATTCCTTGGGACTGCATAGCTGAAGTATCATCCCTCAGACACATAATATAACTCCCCTCCCAGATACATGGTATGACACTCTTTCCGGGCACATGGTATAACTCCCCTCCAAGACACATGGTATGACTCCCCTCCCAGACACATGGTATGACACTCTTTCTTGGAACATGGTATAACTCCCCGCCCAGATACATGGTATGACACTCTTTCTGGGAACATGGTATAACTCCCTTCAAGACATATGGTATTACACCCCTTCCAGACACATTGTATAACTCCCTTCAAGACATACAGTATTACACCCCTTCCAGACACATGGTATAACTCCCTTCAAGACATATTGTATTACACCCCTTCCAGACACATGGTATAACTCCCTTCAAGACATATGGTATTACACCCCTTCCAGACACATTGTATAACTCCCTTCAAGACATATGGTATAACACCCCTTCCAAACACATGGTATAACTCACTTCAAGACATATTGTATTACACCCCTTCCAGACACATGGTATAACTCCCTTTAAGACATATGGTATTACACCCCTTCCAGGCACATGGTATGGCACCACTCCCAAAAATAATATGGTATGGCTCCCCTCCCAAGCCCATGGTATGACTCCCCTACAAGACACATGGTATGACTTCCCTCCCAGACACATGGTATGACTCCCCTACAAGACACATGGTATGACTCCCCTACAAGACACATGGTATGGCTCCCCTCTCAGACACATGGTACGTCTCCCATCCAACACATATGGTACAACACTCCTCCCAGACAAATGGTATGACTCCCCCCTCTCAGACACATGGTACGACACTCTCCAAGACACATGGTATAACTCTCTTTAAGACACATGGTATAACTCCCTTCAAGACACATGGT
The DNA here is from genome assembly GCA_029582155.1 of Panopea generosa. Lineage (NCBI taxonomy): Eukaryota > Metazoa > Mollusca > Bivalvia > Adapedonta > Hiatellidae > Panopea > Panopea generosa. The sequence continues at coordinate 70,045,694 of CM055903.1, read as the reverse complement.
ATAACTCCCTTCAAGACACATGGTATGATTCTCCTACCAGAACCATGGTATGACTCCCCTCCCAGACACATGGTATGACTCCCCTACAAGAATCATGGTATGGCTCCCCTCTCAGACACATGGTACGACTCCCATCCAACACATATGGTACAACATTCCTCCCAGACAAATGGTATGACTCCCCCCTCTCAGACACATGGTATGACACTCTCCAAGACACATGGTATAACTCTCTTTAAGACACATGGTATAACTTCCTTCAAGACACATGGTATAACTCCCTTCAAGACACATGGTATGATTCCTCTACCAGACACATGGTATGACTCCCCTCCCAGACACATGGTATGACTCCCCTCCCAGACACATGGTATGACTCCCCTCCCAGACACATAGTATGACTCTCCTCCCAGACACATGGTATGACTCCCCTCTCAGACACATGGTATTGCTCACCTCCAAGACACATGGTATGACTCTCCTCCCAGACACATGGTATGACTCCCCTACAAGACACATGGTATGGCTCTCCTCCCAGACACATGGTATGACTCCCCTCCCAGACACATGGTATGGCTCCCCTCTCAGACACATGGTACGACTCCCATCCAACACATATGGTACAACACTCCTCCCAAACACATGGTATGACTCCCCCCTCTCAGACACATGGTATGACACTCTCCAAGACACATGGTATAACTCTCCACCCAGACACATGGTATGACAACCCTCCTAGACACCTTGTATGATACCCCTGCCAGACACATGGTATGACTGCTTCCAGACACATGGTATGACACCCCTCCCAGACACATGGTATGACTGCTCCTAGACACATGGTATGACTCCCCTCCCAGACACATGGTATGACTCCTCAACAACACATCGTACAACACTCCTCCCAGAGACTTTGTATGACACCCCTCCCAAACACAAGGTATGACTCTCCTCCCAGACACATGGTATGACTCCCCTCCCAGACACATGGTATGACTCCCCTCCCAGACACATGGTATGGCTCCCCTCCCAGACACATGGTATTGCTCACCTCCAAGACACATGGTATTGCTCACCTCCAAGACACATCCCTCACAGACACATGGTATGGCTCCCCTCCCAGACACATGGTATTGCTCACCTCCAAGACACATGGTATTGCTCACCTCCAAGACACATCCCTCCCAAACACAAGGTATGACTCTCCTCCCAGACACATGGTATGACTCCCCTCCCAGACACATGGTATAACTCCCCTCCCAGACACATGGTATTGCTCCCCTCCCAGACACATCCCTCCCAGACACATGGTATGGCTCCCCTCTCAGACACATGGTATTGCTCACCTCCAAGACACATCCCTCATAGACACATGGTATGACACCCGTCCCAAACATATGGTATGATACCCCTCTAAGACACATGGTAGGACACCACTACCATTCACATTACATGGCACTAGACTGACCAATCCTAGAAGAATAACCATCATGGGGTGAGTTTGTACAGATGCCAAGTACTATGCATTCTCAAACATTGGGTGATCAAGCTGGTACAAGTACCAGGTATGATGTACTCCATGCATGGTTGTCATACCTTGTGTGATCATTAAGACATTGAGCACCAACCAAGTAAGATACCATTTCTGAGTATTAGACATGTCTCAAACCCGTGACCTAGACAAGGATGCTCCATTTCTATGACATCAATGCAGTTGTATGACAGATATAATGTGAGAGCAACAATTCATGCCAGATTTAGACTTGCAGATTACTTGTTATAAAGTGTTCTAACAATAAAATAACATTAGTATCGAACTTCTGTTAAACATACAGTCTAGACAAGGAATTTCTGTCAAGATGAAACTTCTTACAAAACAGCAATTTATAATTTGTATTATTTCTGCTATAACAATGGGTATCAGCCACTTCTGGACGTTTTATTCTGATATTTACCACAAAAGATATTTCACATGCTTTTTTCCAGACAAAACATGCCGAATTGGCACTGTACCATACAGATGGGGCATATCACAGACAAAATGTCCAGATTTAAGTTGTTGACTCCAGATATAAAGGATTGCGACAGCTACGTCAGTATACACTGCTGGCACCAGCCCATATGATTTAGCGACTCCATAACACAAAGATGAGCAGCTTTTATCATTTGTGTACAGAACACATCACATAACCTCACCTGGTTACAGAACACATCACACTACCTCGCCTGGTTACAAAATAACATCACACTATCTTGCCTGGCTAAAAAAAACATCACACTACCTCACCTGGTTACAGAACACATCACACTACCTCGCCTGGTTACAGAACACATTACACTACCTCGCCTGGTTACAAAATAACATCACACTATCTTGCCTGGCTAAAAAACACATCACACTACCTCGCCTGGTTACAGAACACATCACACTACCTCGCCTGGTTACAGAACACATCACATTACCTTGCCTGGTTACAGAACACATCACACTACCTCGCCTGGTTACAGAACACATCACACTACCTCGCCGGGTTACAACATAACATCACACTACCTCGCCTGGTTACAGAACACATCACATTACATCACCTGGATACAGAACACATCACATTACCTCACCTGGTTACAGAACACAGCACACTTCTTCACCTGGTTACAGAACACATCACACTACCTCACCTGGTTACAGAACACATCACATTACCTCACCTGGTTACAGAACAAATCATATTACCTCAAATGGTTACAGAACACAGCACACTACCTCACCTGGTTAAAAAACACATCATACTACCTTGCTTGGTTACAGAACACATTACACTACCTCACCTGGTTACAGAACACATCACACTACCTCTCCTGGTTACAGAACACATCACACTACCTCGCCTGGTTACAGAACATACCACATTACCTCGCCTGGTTACTCAACCCATATTTAGAGGGGGTTAAATTTGATGATTGAGGAATGTGTTGCTGCAGACTGAACTGCTGCTGCAGCTGCTTATAATAATGGTAGTGGGGACAATAATGATGATAAAGAGAATGATGATAGGGCGAGTAAAAGCACTTGTCAGTTCAATTAATTCACAAAGATATTTTAGTATGCATACGAGGTCTTCCTTCATCAATATAACCAGGTGATATACATAACAGTAAATAGAGCCAGTAATATGATGACAATGGAGTTTAAACTCCATTAAAATAAAGACAAGAAAGCATTAATTCCTGAAACACTACCGTAAATACAAGTTACTGCAATGAGTCTTGCTTATGATATGAAGAAAGCAACACATTTAAGTAACATGATTTCTCTCCCCTTTTTCCCTACCATTTAAAAAATATATGGAAAGCAATTTGATTTCTTTCCCCTTTTTCCCTACCATTTAGAAATATAAGGAAAGCAACATGATTTCTCTCCCTTTTTCCTACCATTTAGAAATATAAGGAAAGCAACATGATTTCTCTCCCTTTTTCCTACCATTTAGATATATAAGCAAAGCAACATGATTTCTCTCCTTTTTCCCTACCAATTAGAAATATATGGAAAGCAACATGGTTTCTCCCCCTTTTTCCCTAGCAACATGATTTCTCTCCCTTTTTCCCTTCCATTTAGAAATATAAGCAAAGCAACATGATTTTTAGAAAATTTATATAAGGAAAGCAAATCAATTTCCAACATAATATTCCTTTTAGGAATACAAGGAAAGCAACAGCATTTTCAATACAACTTCAAAAATGTAAGGAAATCAACACAATTCCTTCTTAAGCAATAAAATGAAAGTAACACAATTTCCCCTTAAAGAATAAAAGGAAAGCAACATAATTTCCCTTTTAGGAATATAAGGAAAGCAACATGATATCCCCTTTAGGAATACAATGAAAGCAATGTAATTCCCCCTTAAAGAATATAAGGAAATCAACACAATTTCTTCTTAAGTAATAAAATGAAAGCTACATTATTTCCTAAAAGGAAAGCAACATAATTATCTCCTTCAGGAATATAGGAAAAGCAACACAATTTTCCTTTTAGGGATAAGATAAAGAAATATAAGGAATGCAACACAACTTCCCCTTAAGGACTAAAACAAAAGTAACATAGCTCCTTCAGGAATATAAGAAAAGCAACACAATTTCACATTAAGGAATATAAGGAAAGCAACACAAAATATAAGAAAAGCAACACAACTTCCCCTTAAGGAATAATTCCCTCATTAGACACATGAGTAAAGCAATGCAATTTCCCACTTTGAAATTAACATATTATATCCCTGTTACTGGAACTTTTACCAAGACCAGTTTGGTTATTATTTTCATTGAAACAACAGGAAGCATGCTGACATAGGTAATGTGGCAGTAGTTCGACTGAATTATTTGAAATTTTGTATTGACCCTTTTCCAAGGCACCTTTTTATGCCATTATCTATAATATCAATGTCAATCATTGGAACACTGTACAATGTATACCACAAAATCAATTGTTATTAATTTGACATAAAGAGGGATTTTGTCTGAAACAGGACTATAAAGCTCTTTTTCCTCCATTACTTTCTCATCACATAAAATGATGTCTCATTTATTTCTGAATCAATCCAGAGACATGTCAAAGGAGTTATTTTGTGAAGATGGTTTAGAGGTAATTTTACCAGGAAGTTTGGTAAATAATGAAATAATGCCTACACTGTAATGGCATTTAGTAACGTAATATCTCCCCAGTAACGGCTTACAAAAAAGAGGATTAAAATATCATATAACTGCAAAATAATAATGAACTATCTTAATAGGTCAAAGTCACTCACCTGATTTCTTTTGTCATTTCTTTTTTTTAATTTTAAAGGGAATGTATCAGGATTTTTTACAATTTTAAAATTTGCTAAAACATTTTTGTTCTAATATATCATGCCTATATATACTCCCTGACCCCATATTGTCAAAAGGATATCTATTTAAACATGCCAAAATAAAATAATGAAAAGGGATTTTCTAACTTGGGCTACGAGCCTAGGTTACACTAAAATAGATTTCCCGCTTAAAATTGCACCATATTTTGTGACGTAATAAATGAGTCAGATGATGACATTTTTATTTCAATATGATTGGTTATACAGGTTTGCGTGTAGTGAAACTTGTTTCATCTTAGAAAAAGACCCAATGGCGATGTGAAGGTATTTAAGTGCTGTCTATTTTTAGAATGGGGATTTTATTTCAAGTTTTTCACTCGAATTAAAATATAGATCATATCATGTTTTAGTGGATTTGACATACATACTAAATCATTTGGATTCTATTTCTCAATGATAATGAGATGCTTTTCATTTATTTTAAAAATAATTTTATTTTTAAACCATTTATAGCGTTTTTTCGTGATATACTCTCTTAAAATGGACTAAGCCTATGAGAAAATGGTTTCTACCTGTTCCACCATAGTTTCCATACCAAATGCCCCTAGACCCTTATCATGAATTTAAACTTAAAACACATACTCATATGAGCAATTTATAACAAATATGAATGAATTAGGCTAGACTTTATTGATTTTTTTTTTAGATTTCACAATTTTATCTCTACTGAGGCCACTAGTTCTGACCTCTTATGGATATTAAATCCCCTTTAACAGAACAAGTCGTATCTGTTTGACTAAACAATAATCCAGATGTCATGTTGACTAAAATATTTTCTAAAATAGATGAGAAAAGACTCCCATAGAATTCCTGGGTAAAACAGTCCCCTCTCTAAAATGGTGTATTTTGTAATTTTGGCTATTTTGATTCCATGGTAACAGAAAAACTCCATCATAGCAAAGGCACTAGGACATCATCTGGTTAGCATGTGAACAAAGTTTCTTGAAGTTACAGATGCAGGCACAGATGGTGCCCAATTAAGTATCCCCTGCAAAATTGCATTGTGCGGGACAAAAATACCATCAGCGATCATCTCCATTCTATTTCTAAATGATTTAATATCAGGACAATAAAAAAACAAAATGTCTGTGCAGCAGGGCTTATTTCAAATAAACACCGTCTTTTGTGATAAATGGAAGTAATAAAGTTTTGTAAATGCTCCAGTATAGCATCAACACAACAGTAATCAAGTTATAGTAAAAAGGCACAACTGCTTTTGTCAGATCCATCTTTATGTATTTTCCAATAGACTTGCAGACTGGTCTCCTGATAATCATTCAGGGCTATGAGCAGAAAATGGCGCTGATGAGGCACTACTAGAATGTCTTTATATATATATAGCTGAAGATGGTGCTGATGGGGCACTACTAGTATGACTATATATATATATATATATATAGCAGAAGATGGTGCTGATGAGGCACTACTAGTATGACTCTATATATATATAAAGCAGAAGATGGTGGTGATTGGGCATTACTAGTATGACTCTATATATATATAAAGCAGAAGATGGTGCTGATGGAGCACTACTAGTATGACTCTATATATATAGCAGAAGATGGTGCTGATGGGGCACTACTAGTATGACTCTATATATATAGCAGAAGATGGTTCTGATGGGGCACTACTAGTATGACTCTATATATATAGCAGAAGATGGTGCTGATGGGGCACTACTAGTATGACTCTATATATATAGCAGAAGATGGTGCTGATGGGGCACTACTAGTATGACTCTATATATATATAGCAGAAGATGGTGCTGATGGGGCACTACTAGTATGACTCTATATATATAGCAGAAGATGGTGCTGATGGGGCACTACTAGTATGACTCTATATATATATAAAGCAAAAGATGGTGCTAATGGGGCACTACTAGTATGACTATATATATATATATATATAAAGCAGAAGATGGTGCTGATGGGGCACTACTAGTATGACTATATATATATATATATATATATATATATATATATATATATATATATATATATAAAGCAGAAGATGGTGCTGATGGGGCACTACTAGTATGACTATATATAAAGAGAGCAGAAGATGGTGCTGATGAGGCACTACTAGTATGACTATATATATATAGCAGAAGATGGTGCTGATGAGGCACTACTAGTATGACTCTATATATATATAGCAGAAGATGGTGCTGATGAGGCACTACTAGTATGACTATATATATATAGCAGAAGATGGTGCTGATGAGGCACTACTAGTATGACTCTATATATATAGCAGAAGATGGTGCTGATTGGGCACTACTAGTATGACTCTATATATATATAGCAGAAGATGGTGCTGATGAGGCACTACTAGTATGACTCTATATATATATAGCAGAAGATGGTGCTGATGAGGCACTACTAGTATGACTATATATATATATATAGCAGAAGATGGTGCTGATGAGGCACTACTAGTATGACTATATATATATAGCAGAAGATGGTGCTGATGAGGCACTACTAGTATGACTATATATATATAGCAGAAGATGGTGCTGATGAGGCACTACTAGTATGACTCTATATATATATAGAGCAGAAGATGGTGCTGATGAGGCACTACTAGTATGACTCTATATATATAGCAGAAGATGGTGCTGATGAGGCACTACTAGTATGACTATATATATATAGCAGAAGATGGTGCTGATGAGGCACTACTAGTATGACTATATATATATAGCAGAAGATGGTGCTGATGAAGCACTACTAGTATGACTATATATATATAGCCGAAGATGGTGCTGATGAGGCACTACTAGTATGACTATATATATATAGCAGAAGATGGTGCTGATGAGGCACTACTAGTATGACTATATATATATAGCAGAAGATGGTGCTGATGAAGCACTACTAGTATGACTATATATATATAGCAGAAGATGGTGCTGATGAGGCACTACTAGTATGACTATATATATATAGCAGAAGATGGTGCTGATGAGGCACTACTAGTATGACTATATATATATATAGAGCAGAAGATGGTGCTGATGAGGCACTACTAGTATGACTATATATATATAGCAGAAGATGGTGCTGATGAAGCACTACTAGTATGACTATATCTATATAGCAGAAGATGGTGCTGATGAGGCACTACTAGTACAACTATATATATATATATATAGCAGAAGATGGTGCTGATGAGGCACTACTAGTATGACTATATATATATATATAGCAGAAGATGGTGCTGATGAGGCACTTCTAATATGACTCTATATATATAGCAGAAGATGGTGCTGATTGGGCACTACTAGTATGACTATATATATATAGAGCAGAAAATGGTACTGATGAGGCACTACTAGTATGACTATATATATATAGCAGAAGATGGTGCTGATGAAGCACTACTAGTACAACTATATATATATATATATAGCAGAAGATGGTGCTGATGAGGCACTACTAGTATGACTCTATATATATATAGCAGAAGATGGTGCTGATGAGGCACTACTAGTATGACTATATATATATATAGCAGAAGATGGTGCTGATGAGGCACTTCTAATATGACTCTATATATATAGCAGAAGATGGTGCTGATTGGGCACTACTAGTATGACTATATATATATAGCAGAAGATGGTGCTGATGAAGCACTACTAGTATGACTATATATATATAGCAGAAGATGGTGCTGATGAGGCACTACTAGTATGACTATATATATATAGCAGAAGATGGTGCTGATGAGGCACTACTAGTATGACTATATATATATAGCAGAAGATGGTGCTGATGAGGCACTACTAGTATGACTATATATATATAGCAGAAGATGGTGCTGATGAGGCACTACTAGTATGACTATATATATATAGCAGAAGATGGTGCTGATGAGGCACTACTAGTATGACTATATATATATAGCAGAAGATGGTGCTGATGAGGCACTACTAGTATGACTCTATATATATATAGAGCAGAAGATGGTGCTGATGAGGCACTACTAGTATGACTCTATATATATAGCAGAAGATGGTGCTGATGAGGCACTACTAGTATGACTATATATATATAGCAGAAGATGGTGCTGATGAGGCACTACTAGTATGACTATATATATATAGCAGAAGATGGTGCTGATGAAGCACTACTAGTATGACTATATATATATAGCAAAAGATGGTGCTGATGGGGCACTACTAGTATGACTATATATATATAGCAGAAGATGGTGCTGATGAGGCACTACTAGTATGACTATATATATATAGCAGAAGATGGTGCTGATGAGGCACTACTAGTATGACTCTATATATATATAGAGCAGAAGATGGTGCTGATGAGGCACTACTAGTATGACTCTATATATATAGCAGAAGATGGTGCTGATGAGGCACTTCTAGTATGACTATATATATATAGCAGAAGATGGTGCTGATGAGGCACTACTAGTATGACTATATATATATAGCAGAAGATGGTGCTGATGAGGCACTACTAGTATGACTATATATATATAGCAGAAGATGGTGCTGATGAAGCACTACTAGTATGACTATATATATATAGCAGAAGATGGTGCTGATGGGGCACTACTAGTATGACTATATATATATAGCAGAAGATGGTGCTGATGAGGCACTACTAGTATGACTATATATATATATAGCAGAAGATGGTGCTGATGAGGCACTTCTAATATGACTCTATATATATAGCAGAAGATGGTGCTGATTGGGCACTACTAGTATGACTATATATATATAGAGCAGAAAATGGTACTGATGAGGCACTACTAGTATGACTATATATATATAGCAGAAGATGGTGCTGATGAGGCACTACTAGTACAACTATATATATATATATATAGCAGAAGATGGTGCTGATGAGGCACTACTAGTATGACTCTATATATATAGAGCAGAAGATGGTGCTGATGAGGCACTACTAGTATGACTATATATATATATAGCAGAAGATGGTGCTGATGAGGCACTTCTAATATGACTCTATATATATAGCAGAAGATGGTGCTGATTGGGCACTACTAGTATGACTATATATATATAGAGCAGAAAATGGTACTGATGAGGCACTACTAGTATGACTATATATATATAGAGCAGAAGATGGTGCTGATGGGGCACTACTAGTATGACTATATATAAAGAGAGCAGAAGATGGTGCTGATGAGGCACTACTAGTATGACTCTATATATATAGCAGAAGATGGTGCTGATTGGGCACTACTAGTATGACTATATATATAGAGAGCAGAAGATGGTGCTGATTGGGCACTATTAGTATGACTATATATATATTCCTCACCTCATAAGAGAGTCGCCTTCCCTTTATATATTCAAATCAAATATCAATGCTAATAAACAAAAGGTTCCAAATCATTATTATACAGGAAACCGAACTGCCCAAATATATCATACACGACTTCGTACAAATTGCAGTAACTTGAATCAACATTTATTCAATAAAAACATAGTTGCAAGTCCAAATTGTCTTTGTGGTGAAATTGAGGACACATATCATTATTTATTCAGGTGCAGACTATTTCACCAATATAGACAAAGAATGATGACTGAAATAAAATTAGCTTATCCACATGATCCTTCCTTGAATGATCTTCTGTATGGTAATGAAAATCTTACATTAACTCACAACAACTCGATTTTCATGACAGTTCAAAATTATATTATAAAGACCAAACGTTTTGAATATCGCACACAGTTAAATAGATAATGACTTGTTATGTTTTTTTACCTACTTAATTATAACAACACGCCTCTATTTGATCTTGGATAGTAAGAAACAATGGTTAATGAATGGATTGGATTGATAAACATAAACTTGGAAAATACCTATCCCCTGTATCGGAATGAACCGATAAAGAAAATAAAATCAGTGGAGTCTCTTTCTTTCCTTCTCTTCAACCAATAGTCTCTTTTTTAGTTTTTGAAATATTCTGAATAAACCATTATTTCTTTAACCAATTTTTGCACATTTGGCCAAATTGAAATTATTTCGGAACAATATGATAAAGTTTATAAGAAATGTAAAATAACTGTTATGGAAGCAGATTTACACAAGCTTCTAAAGCTTTTTTCTGTATCCTTTCCACATAATTCGTTAAACGTATGACTTTATTGTTAAATGTATGCTAAATATATGTACTTATGTGAATAAAATATTGTTTAAACTAAATATATATAAAGCAGAAGATGGTGTTACACATGACATGTCATGTTATGTTGATCATTTGTAGCAAGTATTTATAAATTTCATCTATGCATGACAACACAGACTCAAAGTGATGTGAAACAAACTCAAAGTGTGATCTTGACCTTTGAAGTACAGGTGTTGGTCTTATGCATGACACGTTGTCATGTTATGCTGATGAATTGAGCCAATTGTTTTTGAAATTCATCCACAGGTGATAAAGTTACAGATCGGACATGCAATCTAAGGCAGACTAAAAGTGTAGTTAAACATAGTTAAATTGTGGGTCTTACTCGCAACACGTCATCATGTTTTGTTGATAATTTGTAGCAAGTATTAACAAACTCCATCTATGCATGACAAAGTTACAGGCTAGACATGAAAAACCAGCTGGAAGAACAGATGGACGGACGTTCCTACGAATCAGTATTTAAGTGGTTTCTTTGCACCAAGCTTATTGTGTGGCTAAAGTTAAGCCACCCAAAAGAAAAAAAGCCACAGTAAAACTGTTTTTTAAGAGTCTAGAAACAGCCACATAATTATTTTTCAAATGCATTTCAACAGTCCATAAATTACTAAGCCTAAACCCTAGACACTTAACTACTAATTCGTGTGCACAGATGGACGGACAGACAGAGGGTTTGACGCTGCAATTACTATATGCCACCCCATTAAAAATTGGGGGGGGGGGGGGTGCATAAAAAGGGCATGCCCTACATAGTTAATATTGAGAAACAGAAGAAGCACCTTCAATAAGCATCACCCCACTAGGCAATTGACCACAGGCAGACAGCAATCAGGAAGAAAACTCACTGTTTGTCCTCCAATAACAACTTTGTATCGGCTAACCTATGTCCTGCCTACATTCCACTTTGATCGCAATATTGCAGATTTCCTGGTTGCCTTATTGATCATACAGCTGATATAACGGTACAAATGTCATTACATCAACATTAGACACAGGGCAGTTAGCCACCTCTGTTGTTACAGCAGAAGTCAATATAGCAACTGCGCAACAATCTAGCTCATTGTTGTAGGATCATGTATCTTACTTGCCCACTTATGCAATGTTAAGACCCAACTCACAGAGTGGTAAACAAGTGGCCTGACAATGGTGCCTCAAGGCACGTCAATTATCATCAATTACCAGTAACTATAATTGATAATCTGCTTCTAATGCTCTCGCTGCACAGTGGTTAATTGGTCGATAGTTTAACCACCGGGCACACATTGCTGGAACACTGATTCATGATGATTTGTTTATTCAAATTGTGTTGCTCCCGTAGAGGAGATATTCATTTAAATAATGATAAAATAATTAAGTATCCAAATACAAAAATAGCAGCAGATGATGAAATTGTGTTGCTTGATAATGGCTTTAAGGCAGACTGTTTTTCTGTGCAAGTCATAAACTTGTCTTCATTTCAATCAGCTTCCATTCTACATAACTTTTTTGCCAAACAACTGTCTTTCCCCTCATACAATTGTGAGAATTACCTAATTATTGTTAATGTTCAAAACTGGTGAGTTTAACCCTTTACTCCATAGATACGCGTTTTCACACACCCATCACAGAAGGCCTTTGAAAACAGTGCAGGAAGAGTTCACACTTCCTGCACTGTTTTCCACTCTGTCAATTAATATCAACATAATTCACCCAATAATTCAAAAGCCTTCTATATTAAAGGTGTCCAAAGCGTCTATATTAGGTGTCCAAAGGCGTCTATATGAAATAAAGGGTTAAGGAACGGTGAGAGGGCTGCAACAAACTAAAATGGCGCTTAAGATCAGCCAATATTCGTATCATGATTTGTCATCTATCATTCGCAGCTTTGTCAAAACATGGTAGTTGGCAGTGAAGAAGAAACATGGGCAAATTTTTTGTTCAGAAAATTCAAAGGGACATAACTCAAGCAAAAATCACTATACCAGAATGCAAAATTCACTATACAACAATGCAAAATTCACTAAACAAGAATGCAAAAAGAATACACAAGGCTTCAGGCTGATTCTTCCCAGCAAGTATAAGTGAATTCAAACAGATTGTTCAAGAGATATAGCGCAAGCAAGATTCTTCATTCCAACATTGAAAAGGGCCGTAACTCGGCAAAAACTCATCAAACAAGAATGCAAAAGGGACACACACAACTGGCTTAATACTAATGGTTCTCAGCAAGTTTTATTGAAATGACAGTGTTGGCTGAAAAGAAACAAGGACAAGATTTTTCATTCCCAAAATGCAAAGGGCCATAACTCAGTCAATTTTTTTTAATAGGATCATAAAAAGGGCAAACTTCATCTAAATCCAATTACAGATGTTGGAGCAATTCTTTAAACAAAATCTCTGAAAATGCAGAGGGCTGTAAAAATCATCAAAGCCATAACCCTATTAAAAAAACCAAAGAGTAACTAGACAATACACTGATCCTTAACACCAAGTTTCAGCTAAATCTGATTACACAGAGATACCACCATAATAGAAACATAACAAGAGGCCGAAGAGGGCCTGAGGACGCTCTACTGACTCATAGTGGCCATAGCACTTTTTGAAATTCTACTATGCAATAGAAACATCGGCCATCTTGAATTTTAGATTGAAAAAATAAATCTTTTGTATAGTCTCCTATGCAATAGAAACATCCGTGTGAAGTTTCAGTTTAATTGGCATAGTGGTTTCTGTTTTCCCACAGTATCCCTATGTAAAATTCTAAGTCCCCCTTACAGGGCCCCGATATATTTTAGCCCCTAAATTCTTATCTGCAATCAAACCATTACACTTAGGGATAATTTATATCAAATATGTACAAATCTGACATACCGATTCTTAAGAGAACAATTTTACTAATTCCCAATTTGTACCCTTTTGGGGCCCCTCCTGACCCCTTAAGACATAGGAACCCAGTCATTTTTACAAATCTTAACCTCCTTCACCTAACAATGCTTCTGTGAAGATATAGGCAAAATCATTTCCATTTAAAAAAAAATAAAAAAATATTATAATTACATGTGTCCCCTAATTGAACCCTCGGGGCGGGGTCATTTTTAACCCTAGGGACACCATTTGAACAAATCTAACAAAACTATAGTTGGTCATCATTACTACATAAACATTTTGAAAATCTGTTGGGCCGTTCATGAGAAGAAGATTTTTTAAGTTTTGGACTATTTTTAGTAACAGCGGCCATCTTGAATTTCAAATTGAAAAAAAAAATCTTCTGTATAGTCTCCTATGCAATAGAAACACCCATGTGAAGTTTCAGTTTAATTGGCCTAGTAGTTTCAGAGAAAGTGCTGCTAACAGACGACAGACGACGGACGACAGACAACGCGCCATCGCATAAGCACTTCTGGCCTTTGGCCAGTAGAGCTAAAAACTCTGATAAAATATAAATTAAACCATATGCCTTCTTCCAAGTCACATAGACGTCAGAATCATGGCCATAGCAGACATCAACAAGATTGAAAAGCACTTAACCAAACAACTGGAGCATATTTTGAATGAAACAACTCAATAGACTTGTAAAAAACATTATTTCAGTCCAGAAATAAACATAACATATTGTAGCCAGTTCGCAAAAACAATTAATAAAGAAATAAGAAGTCTACAGGGACCAGAGCAGCCGGCTGTGAAGATCCAAGATAATTTGCCTGTTTTTATATTATACAACATACATAAAATGAAAAGTATAGAATAATGATAACCCAGTTATTCCTTCTTCACCAACACATTTTAGTACACTGTGAAATCATAGGACTTAATTTTGTTGAAAACCAATTTTAGAAAAAAAAAAGAAATCAGAAGGTCTGGCGCCTCAAAAACACAATAGCCTAATAGGCTCCTAGAAACCTTTATCATATTTATTTGCATGCATATTTCCTCTTTTAAAAACAGCCAATTGAAACAATGCTGGATAAATACGTCATGCTGACGTAAAATGGGTCGTCTATTGTAACTGACACATTCTTCTAGGAAACAGTCTATTTTTAGTGCTTTCCACAGTAATGAAAATAAGACACGAGAACAAACACACAACCTCTGATAGTGAGACGCTTATTTAAGTAAAGAATGAATTTTGAAAAATACACTTAAATACCAATTTCAGTTATCAACATTTTCCAGTGTGTAGGGACACTTAATATGTAGTAAAAAAACTCTCACAATTATTCTATCTATTATGGTAAACTAGATACCTAACATTGAAATTGGGATTTTCAAGCTTAAGTCTAAGAATATTCTCAAGAATGGTTGGTCGATATGATGCCAGGTGTATTTTACCAAGGCATTAATATAAATCTTTACTACACATGTCACTGAATAAAGCAAAATGTTATGATCACCTGACTCACATAATTCCGTGAGCAAGGCATTATCACTACCCAGAATCCATTTATGCAGAGAATAATTAATCCTTACCCAGAATCCTAATTAAGCCCCTGTCAAAGGTTAATAACATGGGGAAAGAAACTAAATATCAAAAAGAATCGGTTATTACATCTGGAGTCATGTATAGGAACATCTGAGAAATAAGATAGTTACACAATTACCTTTTGTTGAAGTTAGGTATTAATAGTAACATTGAACTGCAGTCTTCAAGACAAAATTTGTTATATGAAATGACAAACAATCGATTAACGGATTTTTTTGCAAAACCTAAACAAACATATTTGATAATTGGGTGTTTTTTCTTAGAGTGAGAATATAAGAATCTTACATGGGTTTTTCAGTTCGGATATAAAATTCCATCTCTTGGGATAACTGTTTTGGCCAAAACTCCGCAGAGCCTTGTTCCCACCAAAACAGTTATCCCAAGGGACAGAATTTTCTATCCATACCGAAAAACCCATGAAAGTTACTTTTTCTTGTATACAGCACTGCCTGGGTGATTTTTTGAGATTTTTATTCAGGTTTATTTTTTTTTAGTAGCGCAAGGATACCATAGCATTTATGAATGAATACGTCATAGCAAGAAAATTTTATAAATGGCGTTGCGTCATCGTATGGGGAATTTATCATAGTGCGAGGATTTTATGAGAGGTGTTACATCACACAGTGTAGAATTTCATTCTCGGTCCTAGGGTGAGATAGAAATATCTAACCCTAGTAGAATGCAGATCTCCTTATCTGATGTGCAAGAAAGACAAATGAAGAATTAGTTACAAGTTACTGTTGTAGAAGTATATAAAACCATGTCCATATATGTCAGATATTCAGAAAGAAATTTAAAAATTACGGGAAGTTCTAGCTTCAAAGATCAAGAGTTAAGAGAGAGACAGGACATTGAAAATTAAGAATAAAGCCAATACTTTCCTAGATATACATGTACTCAGATATGGTGAGTGTTGAGGTACATTTTCGTTCATTATTTCACTCCCAATATATACAAATCTAGGGAAAAAACCCACATATTAAAAACCAAAAATCAATCAATAGTTGGCATAGCTTAATTCAGGAGGAAAAAAACTACACAAAATTGCTGTCAGTATATAAATTTTGTTCCTATGTTTTTATAGAAATAAATGAGAAAGAGTATGGATATTTGCAATGGAGAAAACACCTTACTGTGTTTTATTTAAAAGGACTATTTTATAGTACAGAAAAAAACACACTTAGTAATGCAATAAACTGCACATTTATAAACAAATACCAAATTACAAAAGTTCTTAAATCAATGTTTTAGTGAATTCACAATCGTGCGTTATTTTATATCTTGTATTTTTAAGATCCATTTTCCCATATTTGGTTATACTTGTGGATACGGGTGATTGTACTCGACCAATAAAGGTGGATGTCATATATAACATGTGTTGTTAAAGCTCTTTCACTCCCTCTCACTATTTCTATGTTATAAAAAAGTACTGCTGACTTTTGCCTGTAAATGATATAGTTCATTTTTAACTTTCAAGAAATTATACCCTTGTACATTACTGATGGAATAACGTTGAGATAAAACACAACAAATATGGCATTTACAAACATTAAGCGTCAGCTTACCTACAAATTTAAGTGCGATAGTTTACAATGGAATCTTAAGGAATCAGATCTTTTCCAAATCAATATTCAAAAGTAACTTGTATAATGTTATCTTTATGCACAATAAACTAGGATTATAATGTGAAAAGGGGCAATTATGTGAAGATACATTTGATGATGAATGTTTCAGGAAATTCAAACATTATTTAACTCAAAAATGAGAAAGTGAGGAGTCCTTTATTTATTTATTCATATAACATAAACACTTTCCTCACTTTTTCTCCAAATTTGAAATGTTGTTTTGTTGTTGTTATTTTACTCCAAATGATAGCTTCTGATAAGGGTCATAATCATTCATAAAGCACAAGTGGGAATCCTTTTTGTTTACTATTCTAAGTAAACTTATTATGTTACATATGATACAAAAACTGTGATTAAATAACATTATGTTACATATGATACAAAAACTGTGATTAAGTAACAAAATGTCACATATGATACAAAAACTGTGATAAAGTAACAATATGTTACAATAATACAAAAACAGTGATTAAGTAACATAATATGTAACATATTATACAAAAACTGTGATTAAGTAACAATATGTTACATATGATACAGAAACTGTGATTAAGTAACAGTATGTTCGATGATACAAAAACAGTGATTAAGTAACATAATATGTAACATATTATACAAAAACTGTAATGAAGTAACAATATGTTACAATGATACAAAAACAGTGATTAAGTAGCAATATGTTACAATGATACAAAAACAGTGATTAAGTAGCAATATGTTACAATTATACAAAAACTGTGATTAAGTAACAAAAGGTTTACAATGATACAAAAACTGTGATTAAGTAACAATATGCTACCATAATACAAAAACTGTGATTTAGTAACAATGTTATAATGATACAAAAAACAGTGATTAAGTAACATTATATGTAACATAGTATACAAAAACTGTGATTAAGTAACAGTATGTTACATATGATACAAAACTGTGATTAAGTAACAATGTGTTACAGTAATACAAAAACCATGATTAAGTAACATAATATGATCAGCAGTTTAAGACAAGGCAATAAACATTTGAGAGCCTTTTAATGTATGCAAATACATTATATCTGGTTTCAGACAGGTGATGTGGCAAATTACAATAAAACAAACAAAAATTACAGTGAGCTTTCAGAAAATCAACACTGTCAGAATTACATGTTCAAATTAAATTGAAAATTAAAGTATATTAAGTAATAGTTAGTGTTCAAATACAACCCAACTGATGAAATTTAAATGAGAAAGAAAACTATGTGAAAAACACTACTATCATATCTCTATTTTGCCATATTTTTTGCACTAACATATAATTATATCATATCTTATTCCATAATGACCTGTTTTTCATTACTTTAATTTTTAATTCATACAAATCATATTGTTTAGATCTTATAGGTATTAATAAATCAGTGTAAAAAATCAATTATTCAATTTGATTTCTAAACAAATGGCCGTTCATCATTTACCACATGTTGAAAATTGCAAAATTATACCTTTCAGAGAATACTTTATTTGATTACAACTAAATGTGTCACAATTCCATCTTTAATAACACATTAAAACTAATGTACAATAATAGCGCAGCAATTCAGAATGAATTGTAACTCAATAAAGTCTGCAGCAAAGAATCACAAGTAGGGAAATGGAAGCTGTAGACATTAACAGAATTCTCAACTCTAACAGGCTGCAAGTAATGTAACAAGAGACAAATTTGTAAGTTATGTTGGTGAGCAATTCTTCAAGTAAGAACATGTTTGCTGCAAGTAACGTAACCAGAGACAAATATATAAGCTATGTTGGTGAGCTATTCTTGAAGTGAGAACATGTTTGCTGCAAGTAACATAACCAGAGACAAATATATAAGCTATGTTGGTGAGTAATTCTTGAAGTGAGAAAATGTTTGCTGCAAGTAACAAAACCAGAGACAAATATATAAGCTATGTTGGTGAGCTATTCTTGAAGTGAGAAAATGTTTGCTGCAAGTAACAAAACCACAGACAAATATATAAGCTATGTTGGTGAGCTGTTTTTGAAGTGAGAACATATTTGCTGCAAGTAACGAAACCACAGACAAATATATAAGCTATGTTGGTGAGCTGTTCTTGAAGTGAGAAAGTAACGAAACAAGAGACAAAATATAAGCTATGGTGGTGAGCTAATTTTGAAGTGAGAACATGTTTGCTGCAAGTAACGAAACCAGAGACAAATATAAGCTATGTTGGTGAGCTATTCTTGAAGTGAGAACATATTTGCTGCAAGTAATGAAATCAGACACAAATATACAAACTATGTTGGTGAGCTATTCTTAAAGTGAACACATGTTTGCTGCAAGTAACATAACCAGAGACATATAAGCTATGTTGGTGAGCTAATATTGAAGTGATATATTATAAGGATCTGATACTGCGACTTCACTGCACAATATTATAAGGATCTTATACTGTGACTTCACTGCACAATATTATAAGGTTATTGTATTGCAACTTCACTGCACAATATTATAAGATAATTGTATTGCGACTTCACTGAACAATATTATAAGGTTATTGTATTGCAACTTCACTGCACAATATTATAAGGTTATTATATTGTGACTTCACTGCACAATATTATTTGGTTATTGTATTGCGACTACACTGCACAATATTATAAGATAATTGTATTGCGACTTCACTGCACAATATTATAGGTTATTGTACTGCAACTTCACTGCACAATATTATAAGGTTATTATATTGTGACTTCACTGCACAATATTATTAGGTTATTGTATTGCGACTACACTGTACAATATTATAAGATAATTGTATTGCGACTTCACTGCACAATATTATAGGTTATTGTACTGCAACTTCACTGCACAATATTATAAGGTTATTGTATTGTGACTTCACTGCACAATATTATAAGGTTATTGTATTGTGACTTCACTGCACAATATTATAAGGTTATTATATTGCGACTTCATTGGACAATATTATATGATTATTGTACTGCAACTTCACTGCACAATATTATAAGGTTATTATATTGTGACTTCACTGCACTATATTAAAAGGTTATTATACTGCGACTTCATTGGACAATATTATATGGTTATCATACTGCACCATCACTGCACAATATTATATGGTTATCATACTGCACCATCACTGCACAATATTATATGGTTATTATACTGCAACTTCACTGCACAATATTTTTATTGCATGAGTCAATGTTGTGGTGTCTCATACAATATAGGTTTTCACCAAAACATTGATGAATACAATAAAAATCCAGGTCTTATTAGCTCAGTTGCTTACACTTCTGACTCTCAATCCAGGGTCGTGAGTTTGAATCCCCGCCTGGTAACTGTGAGTCTCAGAGATGATTGATATACAATACTGTGTCTCATTATCATTCATCTCTCACTGCTGATTCAAGTGGGAAAGTTATCAATTACTTGCAGAGATGGGGTTATGCTCAAGTACAGGTTAACCTTTCAGGATCCCAGGAAACAGTGCTTAGGTTAACTGATTGTCTGTTAGCCCTAGATGGCATAAAAATGACGCACTTTAGCTTATGATAATAGCACTGTTAGCTTAACACCTTGTTTGTATGAATTTTCAAATCGTGGTATCTGTGGTGTAAAATTTAATACATTCATGGTGACAATGTACTGGCAATCATAACAAAATGTTATTCTACTTCTTTAACAAATGAAAACGTTTAAACTCTCTATATTTACATCACTGATGTGAACCCATTATCAGGATTTGCCCTCTAATTAAAAATGATCAAAGATGCCCACTCAAGTCTCTACTGAGGACTCTGACTTCTGTACTTCTATAACAAATGAAAACTTTTAAAATCTCTATATTAACATCACTGATGTAACCCATTATCAGGATTTGCCCTCTAATTAAAGATGATCAAAGATGCCCACTCAAGTCTTTACTGAGGACTCTGACTTCTGTACTTCTATAACAAATAAAAACTTTTAAAATCTCTATATTAACATCACTGATGTAACCCATTATCAAGATTTGATCTCTAATTAAAAATGATCAAAGATGTATCAAAGGTGCTCATACAAGCCCATACATGAATCATGTGACAGTTGCCATGGAAGTTTTTGTATACAATGAAACGGGATGAAAAAAAATAAAGAAAATAACTATTGTCAAGAAATGTTTTTCTATAAAAAGACTATGATATAAGTATAGAAATCAATATCTCTAGCTGGACAAAATAAAATCATTAATAATAATTTAAGAAGGTTACAGAGATTTGATAATAGCTATGACTATGTGTTAGACTAATTTCTCTGTGTCCGTCTCATCAGCAACCGAGGTTGTGTCAGTTTTCAATTCATATCTATGCCCCCCAGAGACAAACTTTTGGATTTGTCGCTGGTTGGCCAGTTTGGAAAGTGTATTATGGGTAGATTTGCAGACAGACATTGACATTTGCCTTCCTGTGTGCTTATTTGCTGCTGAATCATTAAATCATTATACAAGTCAACCACCATGACTGGAGGACTCAGAATTGGACAATATGAAGCAGGCTATAAAAATATAATGGAAATATCTAAGGCCATGATAAAATTAATTACTAGATGATCATCCCCGCCTGCCCCCCATCATATTTTCATGCCACCCTACCATTTTTATTTTCATAAAAAAAAAAAAAAAAAAAATATATATATAAATATATATTTTAAAGAACAAAAAAATATAAAAATACTAAAAAAAAAAATCTAATCCTACCCTGCAACCCCCCTCCCCCATTTTTAAGAAAAATTTCGATGAAAACCTAGCAATCAATTTATAATGGCCTAAGTAATAGCATTTAATTGTCCATAAGAGTAACCAAAGACACCAAAGCCAACTCTGGAACATAATAATAGCTCTCTTTTAAAGTTGAGCTAAAATATCTCAATGTAATGAAGTCCCTTGTTTCACTCTGATAAGAGCTCCGGTAAGTTGAAGGTAGTATGTAAATTTTTAATTTGCAAAAGTTTGAAATTAGCAAAAAAACTTTATTCAAAATATCATGCTTAAATTGGCCTATGTGCCCAGGTTAGACTAAAACAATATTCCTTTGCTGAAAATAAGAATTTAAAAGAAATGCATTTTACAGGGCCGATATTTGGGCTTTGTGAAACTGGTCGTTTGATGTAGATTAATTTTGATTCATCATATTGGAATATATTGGTTAATATCAGAAAGAGTCTGAATAATGATACATGATCTTACATATTATGTGGCGGTCATGATAATGTTGATAATTATTATGTCAATTACATCCAAGATGCATATACAGGGGATAAAACTCACACTTACATACCTTTGCTTGTCCAATAGCTAGGCCATCATGATGCATCAGCGAGAAACTGAAAAACAACCACATCAAATATTCATCACAGATAACTGTAATGGCCAGCGTCCTGAAAAGTGTGTACAAAAACACATAATCCATATTTTGACTGCTACTAAATTGTTGGTGAGTTTATGAGATATTGAAATGTTGGTAATTATGTGAGAGGACATCAACATGGGTGTCATTAAATAGCCTTGACTTGTCTTGACCATAATGTCAAACCATAATTAGGAGAACAGCGTCTAATATTTGATAAGACTACTAGATATTGCCAATAAATAGACTGGAGATCTAACTCTGTGATAAAACAGGAAGAGTTATGTTGCATTGGCGACTGTCGGTCACGATTGATGGCTCTAAATAGAAGCAATATTGTCACTCCTTGTGCAATGTAATAAAATGTTTATGCTGTACTTGACAGAACATAAATTGTGGTGTTTTTGTTATACTTTACAAAAGAAAATAAAAAACCTTATGGTGCGAAAATGAATCATAAAACAAATGACCCAAGAGGGCCAGTAGTGGCAATAGCATTTTTTAAAATTTCACAATATTAACACAATTTGGGGGTCGTCTTAACCCTTTATGGATAAATACATCCACTACATCTTTACTGAACAAAAAGTTAAATGCTGTGAAAAAGAAATACTGTAATTCCCATACCTTTTATCTGTAAAAATAATCAATTCTCTTTACTGAACAAAATCAAATTTACTATTCCTATCAAACTGAACAAAATATTTACACAAATGGACAAAATAATCAGAATTTTCCCCTAACATTCCTATGTAAAACTCAGTCCCCTTAAAGGGCCTGTATACATCCCAGTGCCCCTTGATTTGTACAAACTTAAAACTCTTAATCAAAGGGATAATTTATATCAAATATGAACAAATCTGACAGAGCAGTTTTTTAACTTTCAATTCTGGAACTAAATCTTACTTGCTATGAATAGTAGATGATTCAGATCTAAAACTGAATAACAATTCTGCACAAGTGGATGAAATTTTTTTTTTTTTCGTATTCCCATAACATTCCTATGTTAAACTGAAAGTCACCTTTCAGGGCCCCATATAAACACTAGCCCCTTGATTTCAAACCCTACTCATAGGGATAACTTATATCAAATATGCACAAAGTTGACAGACTGGTTGTTGGGAAGGAGTTTTGAAAATGTTCAATTTTAACCATTTTATGACCCCACCTGGCCCCTGTTGGAAATTCAATCCCTCTTATTGAACAAAATCTTACTTGTTATGACTAGAAGATGCTTCAGAACTTAAACAGAAAAAAAAAATCATAAATGGATGAATTTTCCATTTTCCTATATTATTCCAATGTAAAAAGACGTCGGCAAGTAGAGCTCAAAATTAAAAAGGCAAAATATGATGGACAGATGTTTTGTGATTAACAGATCCACAACAATAGCTCTTATGCTCTTATTATGTAAATGAATGAGTCTTTCTCATTTACCTTGATAACATATTATTTACCTTATCCTGTCCTCTACTTCCCATGTGTAAACTATAAACATTATAAATAGATGACAATTCTATAAAAGCTTACCTCTGAGTACAAAACTTGGTAAGTCTGTCTGGTTTACCAAAGTTTCCAGTGTTTCTAATGTTGCAGCCAGTTCAACAGCTGTGCACCATACATTCCTTCCCATAGATGGTCACAAACAATACAGTGTTCATCAACCAGGTTTCTCTGCAACATTTGCTATTTCTTCATACTGTTAATGGTTTAACACAATAAATTATGAGATACAGAACCCGTCAAAGGGGAGAAATCAACTTTTTTGCATTATATTTTTTATAGAATTATTTAGAATTCAAATGTGGTCTAAGAAAATAAAATTAAATTGCCCACCTCCTTCACCACCCACCCCCCATTTCAAAACAAATTTGGATGAAAATATATTAATTTATTATGACCTAAACTAAAAATGTGTCCATTGAACACTGATGTCACTGCCATATGACTTACCTTTATTGTCTTGTCTTGGTTTAATTATTTCTTTCAAAGTTCCTTTGCTCATCTTTGTATGCAACACGTAATTACATGGTCTTCATTTGCATTCCTAGCTGGTTTTTATTAAATATCAGCCCCAATCCAAAAGGATGTATAAACAGATTGATAAACCAAATGCTAATTTGCTGTTCCGTCTTCAACCTTTGGTTGTGGCGACATTACAAAATACATTTATTTTCACATTTCTTGTCAACCACTCATGTATTGAAATTATCTACATTACATTTGGTAAAATTGAGAAAATACCAATTTTAGAACCATCTTTAAGTAGATCTACCTGCCGTCTTTCAATATTTCTGTGCTCATCACACCAAAAAGGGAACGTATTAATTTTGCAAACTCAAAAAGTGTGCTTATTTCTAGGAACTCCCGGTCAAAAAAATAAGAAATTACCATAAGTAATGAGTAAAGATACAATGATATAAGTGTATGAATATTAAAGAGAATGAGCTTAATCAGAGACAAAACATATACAACCATTATATGATTTCCCCCCAATAAGATTTGTAATGATCCTGAATTTTTTGTCTACTGACGGAGGTGACTGCACGGAACTAAAAACTTCAGTGATTTGAATAATAAGGGTTGATAATTATATGCAATTAATATTTACAAGAATTTTTTTACCATTTTGTAGATACAACTCCTGTCCTTGTAATATAGTGGACATTGGGAAAGAAATTAAATGTGTAATATTTACTCAAGTGGCTGCTTCATTAAAAAGCTTACTTACCAGCACCCATGCTACACCCCATAAAGCTCATGCTTACAATATACACAAGGTGAAGGTTGTCTGTGATTACTGTCCAATGTTGTATTATCCGACCAGATTAGCTTAGTTGGTTATGCGTCTGACTATCAATCCAGGGGTCGTGAGTTCAAATCCCCGCCCGGCAAGTCTCCCTGATGACTGATATATGACATTGTGTCTCATTATCATTCGTCTCTCAATGCTGATTAAGTTGGGAAGTTATCAGTTACTTGCGGGGATCTGGTGTGCTCGAGTACTGGTTAATCCCTGGAAACAGTGGTTAGGTTAACTGATCGTCTGTTAGCCCTCGATGACAAAAATGACCCTAAATATTCAATAAATGAATTGCCTTGATATTTGCTGCAGCACACTTTAACTTAATATGACAAATGTTACATATTTGTGACGGTGCTACTTGGTGTATCTGCGATAGTACTAATGTAATATTGAATCCTGCCTGCAGAGATGGACGTATTTAGAGCTACAAATTGCTTCCAATTAGTAACCAGTATTTCACATATGATGGGGAAATTATTTACAAAAAGATGTGTCAATTACTTTAAAACCATTTTTTTCTTGGATGACATTTTATTCAAATTAAATCTGATGAGCTGCGCAGCATAAAAATCAGACTGATGAGACATTTTATATTAAACTGAAGATTTTCGTGAGAAACAACACAATAATATAACTTGGCCAGGACCCATCCCTCCCCTGCGAAGGAGAAGAAATACTTAACGAGGATATAGCTTTAATAAATATCACAATATTGCCTTTGATACAAGATGTATCGTCTGATTTTAATAACAAAATGTCTGTAGCCGTCATTTTGAGCAACTGCGACTATCAATAGCAACTTCTCGCCAAATTCGAAAAATAAACAAAATGTTACAAGGAAGTAACTTCAGGGCGAGACTCACAGAGGGCCCTAACTATATAAGGCCTACCAAATGTACACTAATATTGTTAATGATGTAGAAGTCAGCAGTCATCAAACTCGACTACTGAAGCTGCTAATAAATGGAAACTTATCAAACTGGAAAATAAACAAAGTGTGTCAAGTATATAATTAAATGACATACTAATTGGGCCTTATTTAATGAGGCCTACAAAATAAAGTTTACTTTAATAATACACAATGTGATATTTACAACCTGTCAAATGTAGTGTATTTTTGATAAAATAAGCAATTTATTTAATTTTTTTTTTTAGAAATCACAAAAAGAACAAACTTTAAGCTTGATGTTTGCATCAATACCATTTGCAGCAACAAGTAATCTAAATAAAATGGAAGGAAGATGGAATTAAATGAAATGAAATTGGTTAATAAAAATATTAAAGTTTTGTGAGAAAACAAATTCCCTGAGGCAAAGTGTCTGAATTCCATTAAATGTATTAAATCCTGATATGAACTAGAGAGAATTACCATATGTGCACTCCACACACATTGTATAAACATATTTATTCTTCGGAGCCCAGTATTGTGTTAAGTAGGTTCTCAATAAACGTATTTTATTGCTATTTTGTATACATGGAATAGGAAAAAATGTTGGACCACAAATTATCCAACATTCAAATTGGCCTTTCCCTACAACAAATTATTTACATAAAACAATCATATTCTAAAATTGGTCGTAGAAATGATAAACAATTTTGATTTAGAGCTGTTCTTTTAGACTAATTTTTTCTCATCATGCTTAAAACACCGATGCAGAGTTTAAAATAATATATGTATAGTAAAACCTGACATAAGCAGCTAGTCAAGGGAATATGTAAAAGTGGATTTTTACACAGACTTTTGCTTAATATAGGTTAATTTACTCTGATAGAATAGAAATGGGAAAGAGAAAATATGGTAGCTTAAGACAGGTGGCTGCTTAATAGAGGTAATCGCTTACACAGGTTTAACTGTATATGTTATTTTCCATCGCTGCTTAAAGTGAGTCCAACATGTTTATGAGGAACTTGACATTGGTAATATTAAAAGTCAAACAAGTATAATGTTATCTTTATATTTTGTTAAGTGTAAATTGTTTCAGTTAAATTTGGATTGAAATCAACTGGAATAAAACTTTGATTGTGATTTAGAATTCCTTCAATATCTGTTACACTAGATGCCATGAATGCCACGGATGTACAATCAGCAAATATTCTAGTAATACTTTATGCCATTGATCTACACATGGTCAAATGCTTTGGAAACGTCACAGAAAGCCATACATGTAAATTGACCAGCACCGATACCCAAACAAACTTGGCGAAAGAGTATCAATTATCAATTAACAGTTGAGTGACCTTTTAAAAATCCTGATTGTTATTTGTATTGTAATATCAAGTTGTTATAGATGTGTTTGTAAATGATCATTCAATTAATTTACCAACTCAGGCGTGTTATTGGTCTGTAATTAGGATTTGTCAAACATGTTTAAAGGGAGGTAATCAAACTTGTGTACTTTTAATATATGATATAAACATATTTATTTGTATGAAGTCAATATGGGAGAATATATATTTAAAGGGAGGTAATCAAACTTGTGTACTTTAGACACATTGTTTAAACATATTTATTCGTATGAAGTCAGTACGGGATTATTATATATGTTTAATTAAAGAGAGGTAATGTCCAACATTACATACAGACCTCAAGTCTAGCTTTTGTACAGTAAGTCATGTACCTGGACTTCAAGAACACTTTCAATTTTCTGCCTTACTCCCGGTCTTCGAATTATCGACATTAGAGCAATTCTCAATGTATGGAAACTGTGAGATCTGAACAAACACACCTCTTTATCTATATACATCAAACATTTCACTTATACTGCATATTATGTACTAATTAAATGAATATACTAAATCAATTATTGGCCATTAATAACTCTGTCAATTAAAATTTCATACATCTTTCCTAATTAACTCATGTTTTCATTTTCATGGCAACAAAAGCTTCATATCATGTCTAAAGGGAAATAACTTATCAACTTCTGAATGTCTTTAATTTTAATGGGAGATAACTCTTTCAAAATCTGCAAGTTAAATTAATGGAATATTGATACTGTATGCATGATCACTTATATTATGAATTACACACTACATTTGTTCTGCACTGAGTATAAGTAATACACTACACATATATACATATATTGACCTTTTATGGTACTACACAGCATAAACTGTCAAACCTGTGTTAAGCAGCCAGTCAACTGAAGGAGAAAAAGCGGCTTTTAAGACGTTTTTTTGCTTAATACAGGTCAATTAACTATGAAAACATAAAAAATGGGAATTAGAAAATATAGTTGCTTAAGACAGGTGGCTGCTTAATAGAGGTGATCACTTACACACATTTGACTGTATTTGATTACTTAACTTCTATCGTATATACTACACAATTGGTTCATCTTGTTATACATGTGTAATCTACACGCGTGTATCAACCCTACATTATTGTACATGTACTCACGGCACAGTGCATGACCAAGGTGTCAGAAACTTTCCTCCATTTATCCATCTGCTGGAATTTTTGCTAAAATAGATAATGATATTCCAATATTGAATGAAATTAAAGGTCACTTTGTGTAATTAAATGTCAATAATTTCTTTATTATAAAAAATATATTGCCATTTATAACCATATTTTTCCTAATAAATGCACCCGGGCATATCACATTTTACTGATGGGGCATGTGTATTTGAGCCCAAAATATGTAATTTTCAAAAAAGATATTATTGTAATTTTCAAAAAAGATATCATATTTTATTGGAATAAAACCTGTGTCAAATCTGTATAAAAATAACATTAAAATCAGTTATACCTATTTGAATAAATACATTAGTTTGCAGCGTCAATTGTCGTTCACTACTACCAGTTATGTTCAAAGCTCAAATAAAAAATACCCGCACAATAACTAAGCAGTGTATAAAAAGGGTTTGACTTTTGCCGAAAACTTTCAAAACAATTGAATATGAATTGATTTTCAACAAAGATACGGTAAGCATGGAACTTTCCACTTTAATAGTGAAGAATTTGCTCAGGTAAGCATTGATTTTTGCCTTTTTGCACTTGCCTAATCACTGGCATTCAGTGAACATATTTTTCTGCAAAATATAATACCTGTGTGGGATATAATATAATAATGCAGGAGCGCTTATTAGAAGAAATACATCATCATGTAATATGCGAAACAAGAATGTATAAGACATATTTATATAGAATATATTGGCTACAGTATATTACTGCAAACCCCACAAACTGGGATAAAGCCATACTGTCCAATATACAAAATGAGTATTGCAATATGCAAGCACTAAATGGAACAACAAATTTGCTATTTTTGTATTGTGTCTGGTATATTCTATGTAATATAATAGTAGTCACTTGACAAACACTTTGTCACAAACAATCATCTTTTATGACATAATAATGTTCTCTTCTTGAGAGTGAAATGGTTGGGAACATGGCAAGTTGATTAATTTAAATGTTTCAATGTTTATTAAAATAAAAAAATAATGTATGTACTGTTTGTCTTTGTGACGTATATTAAACACAAGATATCGGTGAAACCGATGGATGCTCCTTGAACAAGTGCTTGATTGAATAGCTGCATTGTTTGTAAAGGGATAGGGGATGTAAATGGAAGATAATGTTTGATAGAGATGTTTGGTTCTTTACCGCCACACATTGACCTCTTCTGCATTATTCATGTTCCAAGTTTCACTGCACTTTCATATGTTCTTGAAGATCTAAACAATGATGTGTGGTAATGGACAGAACAAAAGGCCCGTAACTGTGAAAAACCATAGAAATAAAACACAAAGACAATAAACACACTCTCCACTTGGTAGTGATGCTTCCTGGCAAGTTTCACAAAATTCCAGCTGCTAGAATGAGAAATGAAGAGAACAATGGATGCAATCTACGGGCCACAAATCATTAAACGTAAACACTAAGAAAGTATGCATATCTCCACTTGGTAATGATACATCATAGCAAGTTTCATAAAATTCCAATCAATGGTTCTAGAGAAATAGCCTGGACAAGAATTTGGGGACGGACGGACGCGGCTATGTATGGCAAGCATGTAAAACAAGTTTCATAAAATTCCAACCTGTGGTTGTAGAGAAATAGCGTGGACAAGAATTTGGTCACAGACTCAATGAAAGGGCCATAACTCCGTGAAAAATCATCAAACCGAAACACAAAGAAAATATGCGCATCTGCACTTGGTAGTGATGCATCCTTAGTAAGCAAGTTTCATAAAATTCCAACATGAGGTTGTAGAGAAATAGTGTGGACAAAGATTTGGTCACAGTCAGAATCAAAAGCCATAACTCCGTGAAAAATCATTGACCCGAAACACAAAGTCAATATGTGCATCTGCACTTGGTAATGATGCATCCTAGCAAGTTTCATAAAATTCCAATCTGAGGTTGTAGAGAAACAGTGTGGACAAGAATTTGGTCACAGACTCAATTAAAGGGCCGTAACACCATTAAAAATCATTGAACAGGAACACAGAGACAATATGCCCATCTGCACTTGGTAGTGATGCATCCTGGCAAGTTTCATAAAATTCCATCATGGGGTTGTAGAGAAATAGCGCAGACAAGAATTTGGTCACAGACAGAATCAAAGGGCCATTACTCCGTAAAAAAACAACAAACCGGAACACAAAGACAATATGCACATCTGCACTTGGTAATGATGCATCCTAGCAAGTTTCATAAAATTCCAACCAGAGGTTATAGAGAAATAGCCCTGACAAGAACTTGCGAATGCACGGACGAAGTGGCGACTATATGCTTGCCCCTTTGGGGGAGCATAAAAACAAAATTGTAATAATACATGGTGTTTCAGTCCAAGTGCAAGTTTACAAACTGGGCAGTGAGACATAAAATGGCAGATTGACCAAAGCATTGTTGATGTATTAATTTTTATTATATTAATCCATGACTCCTCCAATATAGATTTCATCAATGGCGGTATGATCTTTATTTGGCCTGTCCAACATACAAAGGTAAAGTAAATATGAAATGTAACCATTCTACATATAGCGGTGTATCAGATCAGAGTTGTTAATTTGTGTTTGTTTTTAATTAAAGTTCAATCACTTGACCATGATATTATGGTTATGTTTATAAGTGGAATGAGCAGAGAGAGAACGTGGTCCAGTGGTAGAGAACCAAACCCTGGATCGGAGGATCGTGGGTTTGATCCTCCGCAATGACTATTTGTTGTGTCCTTGAGCAAGACACCTTTTCCACATATGCTTAGTACTGGTTCAAGCGTGATTTGTCTAAGTTGTAAGAACTTGTTTCATAATCAAAGTAAAATAAATAAGTTTAAACTAAACTAGTGAGTAAGTTTGGTAAAGATCTAATGAAAACTGTAGGTGCTATAATACACACTACATTATATAACTCCATTTTGTCAGTTCAAGGGCTATAACTCTTATATTAATTATCCAAGTCGGCCAGCTCAAGAACTTGCCAGAGATATAATGGTTACAAAACTACAGTGTAAGCTTAATGAGGATTGAACATAAACAGCAGGTATTAAAAGATTGCACACAATGTTGAATAATGCATTTTTGTATATTCAAGTGCAATAACTCCAACATTAATTATTCAATTTTGCCAGTTCAAGAATTTGTCCAAAATATTATGGTTGTATAACTACTGTGTAAGTGTGGTGATAATGTGTAATTTTTGATGATTCAAGGGCCAAAACTCCATCGATATATTTAAAAAGATATTATGATTAAATTGATTACCACTGGTAAGGATCAAATGAAAATGCAGGTGAAGATTGCACTCAAGATCAAATAGTAGAATTTTGTTATATTTCAAGCGCCATGACTCTGACATTAATTGATTTCTCCTGTTTTCAAGAACTTATCAAAGATATAATGGTCATTTTTCTAGATAAAACATCTGTCCTAGTAGTACAGTGGTCTAGGAGACAGAAATGAGTGTGTAAGCTTTACCCAGACTGCCACTGCAATGGAAGATTTACTTGCTAGAGTGAACACAACAAAAAGTTTACATAAAAAAACAGAGCAATCAGAGTAGCTTATCAGGTTGGCTAAACATGTAAGAGTGCAAACAATATAAAAGTTCACAGACAGACAGACAGACAGACAGATGGATGGACGATGGTCATGGGGTGATCAGGAAAGCTCATTATTATATTATAAAATGGCAATGGGAACTATACTAAGCTCACTTGAGCCTTTAAAATATACTATGTGAGTTTGTTTGCTGACATTTATGACAGCTGCTTTTAAATTGTTCAATTGTTGCACAATCTGTCCACAAACTATATTTTTCAAAGCATTGACATTTTAATGTTCACTGTGTATCAAGTTAAAAAACAACACTTCTTTAAAGGAAGTCAGATAACAAACAAGAGGGCCAAGATGGCCAAATATCACTCACCTGACTGACCTTGAGTCACCCAAGTACATTATATAATACACTAAACCTTCCAGAAAAAACAGATGGGCAAGTAGTAGACTTTTGATTTGTTTTGAAGATGTAACAGATGCGTAGAAGAGTTCAAACTTGGTAGAGGTTCACTCATGGTAAATGTCAGTGAAACTACATTGAAATCAGGTCAGTAGATTCTGACAAGAAGGCTTTTGAAGTTTTTACTATAGTTGCCTGTATAGTAAACTAGCACCTCACTGTGGCAGTCATGTTGTTTTAACAAATCACAACGGCTTGAACAAACTTGGTCAAGGGTCACCCAATGAACATTTCTATGAAATTGTTTTAAAATCGATCCAGTGGTTTCTGACAAGAAGATTTTTTAAGTTTTTACTATAAATTATATAGTAAACTAACCCCACCCCCTGGCCGCCATGTTTTTAGACGAATCACTACGGTTTGAACAAACTTGGTGAAGGGTCCTCCAAGGAACATTTCTGTGAAATTATTTTAAATTCGAGCTAGTAGTTTCTGACAAGAAGATTTTTTAAGTTTTTACTAATTTAACTTGCCCTGCCCCCTGGCAGCCATGTTTTTTGACGAATCAAGATGGCTTGAACAAACTTGGTAGAGGGTTACCCAAGAAACATTTCTGTGCAGTTATATCAAAATTGGCCCAGTGGTTTCTGACAAGAAGATTTTTCAAGTTTTTACTATAGCTTATATAGTAAACTAACCGCCATGTTTTTTGACGAATCACTGTGATCCTTCGGCTCAGGTGAGCTAAAAACCTAAACTAACTTTATATAATTTTTCATATTGTATACCTTGTGATTTAATCCTGACAAACAACACATCCTTAACAATCAGTGTAACCTACCTCGTTACAGAGACAAGAATAGACAAACATTTTAATGAGAGGTAAAGAATCGTTATTAACTTTTGATATGACAAATGTGTTGTGTTGCCGTCAGTCAGCATTGTACTCTGTTGAAGCTGTTTATAGAAACCTTTCATTTATATATGAAATAAATAAAACAGTTTTGTAATGCCACAGCGCCATGACACTTTATCTTTATCTTACACATAACTACTTTAACAAGATGGTGCTACTTTTATATGAGCGAGCCACTTTTATATAATAGAGAGCTACTGTTTGGAGAGAGCTACTTTTATATAATAGAGAGCTACTTTTATATAAGGGAGTTACTTTTATATAATAGAGAGCTACTTTTAAATTAGGGGGCTTCTTTTATATAATAGAGAGCTACTGTTATGAGAGAGCTTATTTTATATACTATAGAGCTACTGTTTTGAGAGAGTTACTTTTATATAATAGAGAGCTACTGTTATGAGAGCGCTACTTTTATATAATAGAGAGCTACTTTTATATGAGGGAGTTACTTTTATATAATAGAGAGCTACTTTTATATGAGGGAGCTACTTTTATATAACAGAGAGCTACTTTTATATAATAGAGAGCTACTTTTATATAATAGAGAGCTACTTTTATATAATAGAGAGCTACTTTTATATGAGGGAGTTACTTTTATATAATAGATAACTACTTTTATATAAGGGAGTTATTTTTATATAATAGAGAGCTACTGTTATGAGAGAGCTACTTTTATATAATAGAGAGCTACTTTTATACAAGGGAGTTACTTTTATATAATAGAGAGCTACTGTTATGAGAGAGCTACTTTTATATAATATAGAGCTACTGTTATGAGAGAGCTACTTTTATATAATAGAGAGCTACTTTTACATGAGGGAGCTACTCTTATATGGAGGAGTTATTTTAATATATGAAAACTACTTTTACATGAGGGAGCTACTTTTATATGGAGGAGTTATTTCAATATATGAAAACTACTTTTACATGAGGGAGCTACTTTTATACGGAGGAGTTATTTTAATATATGAAAACTACTTTTACATGAGGGAGCTACTTTTATATGAGGGAATACTTTGCAGGAGAAGCTACTTTTATATGAGAGAGATACTTTTATAAGAGGGAGCTACTTTTATAGAAAGGAACTACTTTTATAGGAGGGAGGTACTTTTATAGAAAGGAACTACTTTAATAGGAGGGAGGTACTTTTATAGAAAGGAACTACTTTTATATGAGGGAGCTACTTTCCATGAGGGAGGTACTTTTATGAGAGAGCTACTTTGCACAAGAAGCTTCTTTTATATGAAGGAGATACTTTTATATGAGGATGATACTTTTATATATGGGAGGTACTTTTATATGAGGGAAGTACTTTCATAGGAGGGATGTACTTTTCATGAGGGAGGTAATTTTATGAGAGAGCTACTTTGCATGAGATACTACTTTTACATGAGAGATATACTTTTGTAGGAGGGAGCTACTTTTACAGGAAGGAACTACTTTCATAGGAATGAACTACTTTTATAGGAATTAACTACTTTTATAGGAGGGAGCTACTTTTACAGGAATGAACAACTTTTATAGGAAGGAACTACTTTTATAGGAGTGAACTACTTTTATAGGAAGGAACTACTTTTATAGGAGGGAGCTATTTTTACAGGAAGGAACTACTTTTAAAGGAAGGAATTACTTTTATAGGGAGGAACTACTTTTACAGGAAGGAACAACTTTTATAGGAATGAACTACTTTTATGAGAAGGAACTACTTTTATAGGAGGGAGCTACTTTTATATGATGGAGTTACTTTTACATGAGTGAGATTCTTTATATGAAGAAGTTACTTTTAAACTGAAAGTCACTTTTATACACGGAATCTGCTTCTAAAATAGGAAGATGCTTTTACATAACAAACTACTTTACGTTAGGAAGATTCTTTACATAAGGGATTTACTTTTACATAAGGGAGTTACTTTACACTAGGAGGCTTGATATACAAGGAAGATACTTTATACATGGATGATTTCTTCACATATGGGGACTACTTTTAGAGACAGTAACTACTTTAACAAGAGAAAACATATTTTAAATGAGGAAGCAACTTTAACACAAGGATGTCACAATGTTAACAAGAAACTTTTAACACAAATAAACTACATGTAAATCTTTGTAAAAACCAAACTTGAAACAAAATGTTCAATCTTCCAGCACTTTGCTTAAGCAGACCACTGATAAAGTCAAGAATTTTTGTATTTTCATTGTTATTCGAGTTCTAATGTTTGAAAAGATCAATTTTCAAAAAATATTTCAACACTAGAATGTCAACGGAAAATATATATTTGAGTCATGAAAGAAACTAAGTTCTAACTTTAACTGGTATAATTTATATTTTAAGTTCCCACTCTAGCAGGCAGAACAGCGCTTTCTTAAAACTTTGTAAGAGATAATATTGCACTTTTATCTTGTAATAGTAGGTCAGTTTACTTACATATGAATGATTTGTATCACATAATTAATCAATTTTTGCATTCAAAAGATCATGTAAATTATCCAATTAAGGACAACAAAATATGAAATGTATTTCATCTTCAACAATATTCAAATTACACTGCTTACAAAATCTTTGGTCTCTTTGGTAAATCAACTTGATTTCAATGAGAAGTGTACCAGAGCGTAGTTATGTAATACACAATCTTTAATTTTTGTTAGGTTTATTTTAACATGTAACTCTTACTCATATTCAGGTTTAATATACTTATGTAAAATTAGATTTTTTTGAGAATTTACATCATTTGTCCATTTTGTCTTAAAATTTTGTAGTAAAAGATTACGTACATCTTGGATAAATGTGCAGTAACAAAACTTCTTATAGTCAAGGAGTTAAAGTCACCTTCTTTATCAACTTCTTTAAATATAGATTTAACATCATTCTTCGGACCAATAATTTTTACATCTTAAATAATCATATGAATTTTTTTTTTTATTCAGTAACCAAATGTAAACATGTGTCCAATCTTATAGGTGGAGTTGATTCCCAATTTAGGATCCTTTTTTTTTTTTTTTTTTTTTTGAATGGAGTCTCTTGCCATTTTCAACACATTTCAGGTTATATACAGCATATCAAATTTTACTGGTGGAGGAACACCTCAGACTGATTCAGACCAAGTAGAACCATGGTCCTTCCGCATGTAACTGGGAACTTTCTCACATAAAGTTTTTGGAACAAGAAGGACTTAAACCTTTAAACCTACGACCTTATCGGCGAGAGGTATGTGATCCCGAGACAGTGCCTTAGACCACTCGGCACTGGAGTTCACCCTCCGTTTAGGATTCATATAATATTAGATTATCATTATAAAATCATAGTGAATGCCTAAACCTGCACAAATGACAAAACACGCGGCTGAAGGCTTTATAAATGTAGGTACCTGCAATTGGCTGATCTTTGTACCCAGGGCACCTGCATTATCCACGATGTTGTACATGGTCTGGCACAGGGCTATGTCTTCCTTGGACACACCGGTCTTCTCTAGTGTCTCCCATACCTGACTTACGTCTAGCTGAAATAAAAAGAGAAAACAAAATTCAGTCATATTTTATTTGATGTGATGTTTCGCAAGATGATGCTGAAGTCTCTGTGAACTGGGACACTGATGTAACTGTGAAACATGTCTCTTTATGGGGTTATCATATATCCATAATTGATTATTTCTAACTTGTCTTTTTTTAAAAAATGAAAGGATATTGTCATGTCTTGTGTATGTGTAATTATGACATTTGGTTGAAGATTTATGTTTAGCTCAACTTTTTCTCTATTTGGCAACAAATTATGTTAAACTAACAATGTATATAGCTCAGTTTCCATGGCTTAGTCTCCAAAACCTGTAAAACTTTCGATTAAAATATTTTGTTTATATCTCTCAGATTTCAATTTTTGTGTATTTTTTACTTATTTTAAAATGTATTTTGTTTTTCAATAATAGTATTGATTCAGTAAACTACTCACCATCATGTTAAAATAATTTACACCACTGACCTTGACCTTGACCTACTTAATGGACTTTGGGGGTGGGGGGGGGGGGGGGGGGGGGGGGTGGGGATAGTTAAGCTACTTGTCACCGAGTACTGCTGCTAAAGTATATCAGACTTTTGTATCATATATTAACTCACTAAATGCATCTTGTGTATGTTATTACCATAGTTCAATTAATTAAATCTCAAGATTTACAAAAAAAAGTAAAATACTTCTATTTATTTTAGCTGACACATGGCATGATACTTAGACAGAGTCACATGTATGTCTGTGATACCAGCAGACTATTTCTGTGATTCCAGCTGACTATTTCTGTGATTCCAGCTGACTATTTCTGTGATTCCAGCTGACTAGTTATGTAATACCAGCTGACTATTTCTGTGATTAGCTGACTACTTCTGTGATACCAGCTGACTATTTATGTGATTCCAGCTGACTATTTCTGTGATTCCAGCTTACTATTTATGTGATACCAGCTGGCTATTTCTGTAATTCCAGCTGACTATTTATGTGATACCAGCTGACTATTTCTGTGATACTAGCAGACTATTTATGTGATACCAGGTTACTATTTCAGTGATTCCAGCTGACTATTTCTGTGATACCAGCTTGCTATTTCTGTGATACCAGCTTGCTATTTCTGTGATACCAGATTACTATTTCTGTGATTCCAGCTGACTATTTCTGTGATACCGGCTGACTATTTCTGTGATACCAGTTAACTATTTCTGTGATACCAGCAGACCATTTCTGTGATTCCAGCTGACTATTTCTAGAAGTTATCCTTAATAAACAACACAAAGAAGGGAGCTTAAAGTAACTAGAATCCTAAATGTGTTTTAAAATGCAGCCAAGGAGTAAACCCTAAATCTCATACAATATGGTTTCTGTTAACTTATTTATATTATAAGTAATCTATATTAACTTGTTAAGCTTGGAATCCAAACAAATTTGCAAAATATAGACATAAAAAGGTAATGTAACACTAAATAACACCTTAGAGTGGAATTTATTTCTGATACATTTTGTTGATATACATTTGCACCATTGTTAATTGCTTTCAGACAGTTTTCTGGGTGCAGCTCTTCGTAAAATTATAAATGTGTTGGAAACCAATGCAAGCCTGTCAAAAATGAGGTATTAAATTGATGACATCAAGCCTACAGGGATTGCGGTGGGCAAAGAACTTATGAAAATTTTTCACATTATAGGAGTTTCTTCTTCCAGAGTTGGAAAAATTACATTTGATGTATCCTGGAGGAGTTAGTCAATTAATGTCACCATTAATGAAACTTGGGAGGAGAGAAAATGAGTGACTCTTTTTCTGAAATATTTGTCTAAATACATTATCATCGTGCCATTTATTTGTGTGTTTTTTTTAACAATTATTTTAACAATATTGTGTTTAATAACTTGTTTATTTTACTTCGATTGTGAAACAAGTTATCACAACTTATACAAATCACGTTCAATGTCTTTCTGGGTAGAACCAGTACTAAGCATACGCAGAAAAAGTGTCTTGCTCAAGGACACCACAGCCGTGAGGGAGCATCACACTCATGACCCTCCAGTCCTGGGTTCGGTGCTCTACCATTGGACCATGCGCTCCACATAATTATATTTGTTAATGGTGTTTGATAATTGTTTCACAAACATTACATATTACAACTCACACTGCAATTAGGTTTCTTTTTACTGATAACACCTCTGATAAAAATAATTTGTGAGGGGTGGTGGGGGGGTGGTGGGGTAGGGGGGGGGGGGGGGTGGGGGGGGGGGGGGGGGGGTGGAGGGGTATTATAGGAAGCGTTTTTAATTCAGGGGAATACAGTATTATTGATTGGTGAAACTCTGTATTTTCTGATAGTTGTACTTTTCAGCTGCCAGTGGGAAATTAAACTCTTTAATGTTTTCAGCTAAACATACACATAATTATTGCTGATATTATTAAAAAAAAACATAATTCATATTTAAATAATTAATGCTTATATTACAAAATCATTATTAGTATTTATTAATATTTTATGTCAATTATGTCTTCAAGTACTCCCTGATATAGCTGCACCCTTCCAAACAATGGCCATAATTTGCAAAAATATCTCGCAGGAGTTATCCAACTGAGGTTTCTTGACTACAAATTAAGTTTAACATAAAATTTCAATCTAATACAATGATTGGTTTGTGAGAAATGAACTTAATGGTACTTGGGCACAAAAATGTCTAAGTTAAACAACGGTCATCATTTGCATTATTTTTCCTGTAAGAGTTATCTAACTTAGTTATTGTAGAATGTTTGATGACTGGGAAGGCTTGTGTGAAGTAACAACAAAACACCTTGAGTGATTGGTGAGAGTTGGACTTGATGGTACTTGCATGCAAATCTTTAATCAGAATTTCTAAGTCAAACAAGGGCAATAATTTGCATAATATTCAGGTAAGAGTTATCTAACTTAGTTACTGTAGAAGAGTTCAAGACTGGGAAGTCTTGTGTAAAGTTTCAAGTCAATACTTGCAATGGTTACTGAGATAGGGACTTGCATAATTGAAAAACTTTAACCAGATTTTCTAAGTCATACAAGGGCAATAATTTGCATTATATTCAGGCAAGAGTTATCTTACTTAGTTATTGTAGTAGAGTTGATGACTGGGAAGTCTTGTGTAAAGTTTCAAGTCAATACTTGCAACGGTTACTGAGATAGGGACTTGCATGCAAAACTTAAACCAGATTTTCTAAGTCAAACAAGGGCTATAATTTAAATTATATTCAGGCAAGAGTTATCTAAATTAGTTACTGTAGTAGAAATGATGACTGGGAAGTCCTGTGTAAAGTTTCAAGTCAATACATGCAATGGTTACTGAGAGGTTACTAAGAGTTATCCAACTTATTTATTTTAGTAGGTTTGATGACTGGGAAGTCTCGTATGAAGTTTCATTCAAATACATTGAGTGTTTGGTGAGAAATGGCTTGATGGTACTTGCATACAAAACTTTAACTAAGGTGTGACACTGATGCCCAGATAAGTCAAATAGTTGCCCCTTATTCTTTGAATAGCCATGCTAAAAACAGTATTAATTCCAATATTTATAAGGTACCAACAGACACAAATGATAACAATGGAAATGTGTGGCGTAAAAGTATAACAAAACTTTTTATTTCAGTATAACATACATCACGAAAAAATATATTTTTAAAACAGTGAAAAAATTAAAACACACTGTAAAGAAAAGGAGAAAATTTGATTTATGTTGTTATTTCTATTCACACATCTCCGTTGCCATAATTGCAGGAATATGGTAAACAGACTTCCCACTGAGTATAGAACTTCCGCTTCAATTGAAATTGATGGCACAGAAAATGTACAGCACGTGCATGTTTTCATTTCTTGCATGCATTTACTGCCATTTACATAACATAAAGAACACAGCAGACGTTCCCCCAGTCTTATTTTAGCATTAATGACTTAAAAAACACCAGTTTACTACCCGCTGTAATTTATAAGCAAGATTATGTGCAGTATTGAATAACTGTGAAGCCCTCTTCAAATCATCTCTGAATCTGGAATAAGGCATGCGTGAATTATTCCTATCAATATATCAAATTTTATGTTTGTCCACACCATTAAATCTCTTTCTTTGAATCATTTCAAAACAATTAAATCAAGTAGCACGTTATATCTTGTTCAGTCATGTCAACACGTCACGACTTACAAGAGCTGTTTAAGTACTATACTACCCAGCTAGTTGCTAAATAATTAGTTTTATGCGATGTAAGAAGACATTTATATATTACAAAATAATTTTTAACTTATTATATCACTATGGTTACAAATGTTTTAATGTGTCATTCAGCGCATCCTTGTTCAATCCCATTGTTATGCTTGTCAGAATACGGATTTATCAGAAACAGTATGTAGTCTGTTCACTCATTTTTCATAGTTTGTAACTATAGAAACCCGAATTTCAACAGTCAGGACGTAGCTCATATTAAGCCTTACTTGGCGGTCTCCAGGTGTAGTGGTTTCTGCAAGTGGAAGGACATGGGTCCAAACCACGTTTTTGTCATAATGAATGACATCTGAATAACATAAGACAGATGATGCATGAGAGAGTTGTGAAAGTAGCAGATAAAATGGAGTCACTGGTGAACAGCAAAGATAAAACATTATATGCTGGCATGCGCAGACCATGCAGCTATCACCTAGATACACCAGAGCAGAAGACTTCGAAAATTACCCTCTATCCTGCAATTTCGGGGAAAGAAAGATGAGGTGAGGACACTGAATAGCAAAGAAAAATACCAAAGGTTGGTAGAAAGAAGAATAAGAATAATTTCTCCACCTTGATTGTGAAACAAGTTACTAGAACTAACAGACAAATCATGTTTGAAGTCTTTCAATATATAACCAGTACTTAGCATGTGAGTAAAATGTCTTGCTCAAGTACACTACACATAGCCATGGCGGAGGATTGAACCTACAACCCATCGATCCTGGATCGGATGGTCTACCACTGGACCACACATTCCACACTTGTAGGATGAGAACAGTAATGGCTGGGCTAGTATAGGTGAGAGTAAGGGAACAATGAGAAGAGTTGAGGATATAAGAGAATGACTGGTGTGCAATGAAGTAAAAACCTGACTTGGTCTGAGTCTGATTTGACTCTCACTTCAGAAACAATGCTTCTTAATGACAGTGGAATGGTCAAAAGAAAGAGGGAGAGTTCAATCAAAAACTTATTAAATGTTTTTCTAGAAGAACTTTTGGATCTTCCCTCATAATTGCGTTTATGTATTGTTCAATGTGTTTGTGCTGGTTGCAAGTTTCTGAAAGTTCTTCTAGATTTGTGTCGAAAACAACAGAATGTTAAGTCCCAGTAGACATTTTGAAATTATAAAATGGGTTTCAAATTGATTATTACAATATAAAAGCATAACATTTCTGGAATTGGTCAGTTGTTCAAATGTCATGTCGCTGGTCTTAATGCAATCATGCCAGAGACATCAGGTAACCTTGCATGTGTCGACACAACTCTTGAAACATTTAAGTAGGGAAACAATGGGGAGGCTTTTAGTAAAATTATTTCAATAATAACTCATAAAAAAATGCATAATATAAGTACAAAGATGATCTCATCAAACGAAAAGAAAAAAAACTCCTCACATACACAGAAGTATCCCTGTTAAGCATATCGAGAAAAACGACAAACTTCCATTTTCATTAATAATTGCTGGATTTTTCGCAAATAGCTGGAAGAATGGATTTAAGTAGATTTTATACAGCGATCAAAGAGAACACTTAAGGTATAGCTTCACAGCGCAAGGAAGATTAAAATTGCATTATGGGCAATCTGTCATTTTTACTAATAATAGAGTGAGACCAATAGTTATATTCCACTGGAGACACGAACTGAGAAAACCAACAGACAATAAATTCTTAATAACTGACTCAGTGGACTTCAGCGATTTCCACAAATTTAATTTTCCACCGCTGAAACAAGGTTCACAACTTTTTAAGCGGCGTGGGAGGTACCAATGTGTTAAGAAACTTTGGTAGGCAGCAGAACTGAATGAGGGTTCTTCAGCAACTGCCAGAGTTAATTAATATGGGGCAGAGTGTTTAATTCAATACAAAACATTTTTTTTAAAAAAAAAGGAGTTGTAAGGTTGTTGGATTAGTGGAAGACTCGGGCAGGCACCAAAGTTGTTTAAACAAGGCAATACAATAACAAGAGGCACAAGAGGGATGAGGACTCTAACGGCTCATAGTGGCCATAGCACTTTTTGAAATTTAACAATATTATCTCTCTTTGAGGGCTGTCTTAACCCCGTATGGATAAATATCCCAACCACACCAATACTAAACAAAACATTCATTCCCAGTCCCATGATTTGTCAAAAC
Organism: Panopea generosa; assembly: GCA_029582155.1. NCBI lineage: Eukaryota > Metazoa > Mollusca > Bivalvia > Adapedonta > Hiatellidae > Panopea > Panopea generosa. Next base: position 70,002,140 of record CM055903.1, on the reverse strand, counting down.
TTCAATCATAGGGATTTGTTTTATGAGTAGAAATGCTTGAGATTTTAAAAAGAAGTTTTTTTTGTACACACCAAAGTCCCCTTACAGGGTCTCTATACATCTCAGTGTACCTTGATTTGTACAAACTTAGAACTCTTAATCCAAGGGATGATTTATATCCAATATGAACAAAGTTGACTGACCCGTTGTTGAGAAGAAGATTTTCAGTTTTAACCTTATTTTGACCCACCCTGGCCCCTTATGGAAAGTCAATTCGCCTTATTGAACAGAATGTTATTTCCTATCACTAGATGATGCTTCAGAACTCAAAATGAATAATAATTTTGCCCAAATGGATGAAAAAATGAGAATTTTCTGTTTTCTCATAGTATCCATATGTAAAATTCTAAGTCCCCTAACAGGGCCCCTATAAATATAAGCCCCTTAATTCTTATCTTCATTCAAATCTCTACACATAGAGTTAATTTATGCCAAATATGAACAAAACTGACAGACTGGTTCTGAAGAAAATGATTTTTAATTCCCAATTTTTACCCTTCTGGGACCCTTCCTGACCTCTTAAGACAGCGGAACTCATTCATTTTTTATAAACCTGAACCTCCTTGACCAAACAATGCTTCTGTGAAAATATAAGCAAAATCAGATTCTTTTTTTGTTTATTATAACTGAACCATCAGATGGGGTAATGTTTAACCCTAGGGACACCATCTGTACAAATCTAATAGAACTATAGTTGGTTAGCATATTTTTATTACTACTTAAATATTTCAAAAATCTGCTTGGCAGTTTATGAGAAGAAGATTTTTTAAGACTGTTTTTAGTAACAGTGGCCATCTTGAATTTCAGATAGAAAACAATAATTCTGTATAGTCTCCTATGCAATAGAAACATCCATGTGAAGTATAATTGGCCTATTGTTTTCAGAGAAAGTTCTTTAAACAGACGACAAACGACATAAGCCAGACAAAGCAGCATAGTAAAAGCCCTTCTAGCCTTTGGCCAGTAGAGCTAAGAATTAATAAATAAAAATAAAAAGGTTGTCACTCAGTGTGTGTAGATGTACCAAATTATTTTAAAAGTTTAAATTAGGGCTGAGTATTTTATTACAAAATAAAATTCAAAGGCCTGAATGGCTTCCTGCTACTTGTACAAATTCAGTCAAATAAAGATTTGAGATATTGGAAAAAAGGTGAAAAAAATTGTTCAAAATTGTATATCTGTCATACAAAGAAGCTGTCAGATATTTCCTGATCTTGTGGCGATTTTGTTGCATGTCTACACTCATTGTAACAAAAACAATATTGAGACTGTAAATTCCCACACAACAAAAAACACTGCAAGATCAATAGGTTGACATGTGTACAAAGCTTCTTGATGTAACATTGATTAAAACGACCCAACTGTTTGTGTTATATTTACACAATGTCATATTTACAGAATATGTTACTTTTGATATATAGTGTCAAGGTAGACAGGGCAAGCCATGACACTGCTGTTTTTTGTGATAATTGCAATGTTTTATGGTGTTACAACTGATTGATTTATTGAATATTTAGCGTCATTTTTATGCCATTGAGGGCTAATAGACAATCAGATAACCTAACCACTGTTTTCTGGGATCCTGAAAGGTTAACCAGTACTCAAACACACCCCATCTCGGCAAATAACTGATAGCTTCCCCAGCTGAATCAGCGGTGAGAGATGAATGATAATAAGACACAAAGGCGTATATCAATCATCAAGGAGACTGTTGCCGGGTGAAGATTAGAACTCACGACCTCTGAATTGATAGTCAGACGCATAACTGACTGAGCTAATTGGGCCCGGCTGGTGTTACAACTGTACCAGTTGGTTACACTCACATGTAGTTATAGTTTCTGGGATAATATATGTTGTTTTCATTGTTTTTAAAATTACTCACCAAGCCGTATGTTCTGCAATTCCACAAATAACACAAAGAATTTTGATTCTTAAGTCTATAAATCAAGTTGTTAATCAATGTCCTTTTTATTCCAATTAATTCCTATTGCAAGTTTTGCAGATGTTGCAAAAATACAAAATATAGTCTCGCAGATGGCAATTTCAAAATGGATATAAAATTATAAAAAACTAGAATATATACTTTATCTGTCTATTCCTCAGAGTGTAATTGGAAATAAACCATAGAGAGTATCATCATTTTTCATTTAACCCTTTACTTCATATAGACGCCTTTGGACACCTCTAATATTGAAAGCATTAATTCACCACATATCAACAATGGGTGAATTATGTTTATATTAACTGACAGAGTGGAAAACAGTGCAGGAAGTGTTCGGATTGCTCATTATGAGCAATCTGAACTCTTCCTGCACTGTTTTCAAAGGCCTTCTGTGATTGGTGCGGGAAAACGCGTATCTATGAAGTAAAGGGTTAAAGCAGCGTGATCAGAAGACCTTGAAATGCATTTCTCTTCATCCAGTTTTAGATGATTTATGCAGAATGGAGAAACACATGCATGCAATTGTCAGGTTGTTGTCTCCAATGCTGGTTTCATGTTCTATATCATAAGACTATTAAAAGAAGTAGTAGTTTTTCTTGAAACGCTACCTTAAGGGGGACAATTTCAAAGATAAGATCAAAATTGAATGGAATGAACATGACTCTTAACGAATACTCTTGTCACAAGATCAGGAATTAAACTCTGTAAGCCTTTAAGTGCCAAGACTCAGAATCTCAACTCATGTTGCTTATGACCTTTGCAGTACCAGATGGTTTAACTCATTTGTGTCACTAACCATATTTGAGTTGGGCCTCATATTTGACTCAACCTGATATTAGACTCAGGCCTCATATTTGTTTCAACCTCATATTAGACTTGGGCTTCATATTTGACTCAGTCTCATATTAGACTTGGGCCTCATATTTGACTCACCCTCATATAAGACTCAGGCCTCATATTTGTTTCAACCTCATATTAGACTTGGGCTTCATATTTGACTCAGTCTCATATTAGACTTGGGCCTCATATTTGACTCACCCTCATATAAGACTCGGGCCTCATAATTATTTGACTCAGTTTCATATTTGACTCAACCTTAAATATGACTCAACCTCATATCAGACTCAACCTCATATTTGACTCAACCTCATATTGGACCCAGCTTCATATTTCACTCAACCTCATATTGGACCCAGCTTCATATTTGACTCAACCTCATATTAGACACAACCTCATATTAGACTCAACCTCATACATGTATTTGACTTGGGCCTCATATTAGACCCTGGCCTCATATTATACTCAAACCTCATATTATACTTGGGCCTCATTTTAGATTCAGGCCTCGTATTTCACTCAAGGCTCATATTTTTTAACAAAATCCATTTAGCTGCAAAAATGTATAACTATATGGTGTGGCTAATATATCAGTATTTTGCAAGTAAAGCAAACAATTCAGTTCCACCTATATATTACAACTCTTCTCTCTCTCTCAGAAAATATATTGATAAATAAATTCCCATTTCCTGTGTAATCAAACACAAGCAATGATGGCATTTGTATTAAACTAAACTATTTTTATTGAAATAAATGACACCCTAACATGGTGAATGCACATTTTGGTGCCTGAATTACAATTAGAACACATTATTTATGACCCAATTGCACATTCACTGCTTGTTTATGGAATCAATAAGAAATAACTGAGAAATAAAATCAAATTTAGTTTGGAAATAATTGTTTTTTTCAAAAGTGTGTTAGATGTTATTACACTATCAGAACCGTAATGAAGTCACGTGTAAACAGAGAGGTCAAAGAAAGAACAAAATGCTAAATATGGTAAATTTTTGAGTTTCACCAGTAAATAATGATACATAAAGCAGATAATGCTGAAGTTTCTTTACTAGAACTGTGTTGATTGATTGATTGATTTAATATTTAGCATAATTTTTATGCCATCAAGGACTTACAGACGATCAGTTAACCTAACCACTGTTTCCTGGGATCCTGAAAGGTTAACCAGGACTCAAACACACCAAATCTTTGCAATTAATTGATAACTTCCCCAGCTGAATCAGCGGGGTGAGATGAATGATAATAAGACACAATGGGGTATATCAATCATCAAGAAGACTGTTGCCGGGTGAAGATTCAAACTCACAACCTCTGAATTGATAGTCAGACGCATAACTGACTGAGCTAATTGGGCCCGGCTGGTGTTACAACTGTGCCAGTTGGTTACACTCACATGTAGTTATGGTTTCTGGGATAATATGTCGTTTTCATTGTTTTTAGCGGCGTAGTCTAGTGGTAGAGCGTACGCCTCACATGCGGAAGGTTGTGGGTTCAATCCCCGGCCAGGTCATACCAAAGACTTTAAAAATGGTACTAGAAGCTTATTTGCTTGATGCTCAGCATTTAGAGGAGAGTTCTAGGACTGGTCGGCCCGGTGTCAGTATAATGTGACTAGGTGGGGTATCATACCATATGTCTGCGGCATGATACTCCAGTGTGACAGCGCTAAGTTAGTGTCTCAAGTAGACACCGTCGTGATATTACTGAAAAATTGTTGAAAGCGACGCTAAACACCATACAACAACATTGTTTTTAAAATTACTCACCAAACCGTATATTATGCAACAAATAACAAAGAATTTTGATTCTTAAGTCTATACATCAAGTTGTTTCCTGGGATCCAGAAAGGTTAACCAGTACTCGAGTACTCCCCATCTCTGCAACTGATAACTTTTCCACTTGAATCAGCAGTAAGAAATGAATGATAATGAGACACGTCGTATATCAATCATCATGGAGACTGTTACCAGGCGGGATTCAAACTCATGACCCCTGGATTGATAGTCAGATGGTAACCAACCAAGCTAATTGGGCCTGGCCAGAACTATTTACATTAAACGCTGATGTCTGTGCTGTATGTTTGTCAATTTTACTGAAAATCAAGTTAGTCTGTAAAACTTGACTAATGTTGATAAATATGAAACTTGATCTGTATAACATTATCATACATCTATACACCAAGTTTTATTAAATACATCATCCTTTCAGAAGTTATTCAACCAACTGAAATCAACTTGACAAAATGTGACAGTGACAAATATCGAACTTAACCTGTACTTTATAATTATACACCTATATATCAAATATTAATTAAATACACGGATCTTTTAAGTTATAATTGGAAACGAAATTGATGGCCAGACAGTGGTAGGCACTTTATGTCCCCTAGCCATTCTGAAAATGATGGGTGGGGTGGTGAGAGAGGGGGCGTAACATTCCTTTGACCGAGCAGGAAATTATTTTCTCTGTGTTTGTAGTGCTATATGTTTAAGTAGTGTATATACATTGCATATGCTAAAAAAGTGGTGTACCATATGCATTTTACTAAAGTTAATATTTTTCTGGATGTGTTTTTCTTTTGATAATTTCTCAGGCGTTTCAGTAGTAGATCTGTCTCTTATATATTTTTTAATATTGTCCCTGATGCATTTAGTACTGTCTCTTCTATGTTTGACAGTTTCTGTTTAGTGTTTTAATGTTGTCTCTGATGCATTTAGTACTGTCTCTTATTGTTTAACAGTTTCTGTTTGGTGTTTTAATGTTGTCTGATACATGTAGTACTGTCTCTTGTATGTTTGACAGTTTCTGTTTGGTGTTTTAATGCTGTCTCTGATAAATTTATTTAGTACTGTCTCTTATATGTTTGACAGTTTCTGTTTAGTGTTTTAATGTTGTCTCTGATGCATTTAGAACTGTCTCTTATTGTTTAACAGTTTCTGTTTGGTGTTTTAATGTTGTCTGATGCATGTAGTACTGTCTCTTATATGTTTGATAGTTTCTGTTTAGTGTTTTAATGTTGTCCCTGATGCATTTAGTACTGTCTCTTATATGTTTAATAAATTCTGTTTGGTGTTTTATTGTTGTCTCTGATGCATTTAGTACTGTCTCTTATATGTTTGACAGTTTCTGTTTAGTGTTTTAATGTTGTCCCTGATGCATTTAGTACTGTCTCTTATATGTTTAATAAATTCTGTTTGGTGTTTTATTGTTGTCTCTGATGCATTTAGTAGTCTCTTATATGTTTGATAGTTTCTGTTTAGTGTTTTAATGTTGTTTCTGATGCATTTAGTACTGTCTCTTATATGTTTGACAGTTTCTATTTAGTGTTTTAATGTTGTCTCTGGTTTATTTAGTACTGTCTCTTATATGTTTAACAGTTTCTGTTTGGTGTTTTAATGTTGTCTCTGATGCATTTAGTACTGTCTCTTATATGTTTGACAGTTTCTGTTTAGTGTTTTAATGTTGTCCCTGATGCATTTAGTACTGTCTCTTATATGTTTAATAAATTCTGTTTGGTGTTTTATTGTTGTCTCTGATGCATTTAGTAGTCTCTTATATGTTTGATAGTTTCTGTTTAGTGTTTTAATGTTGTTTCTGATGCATTTAGTACTGTCTCTTATATGTTTGACAGTTTCTATTTAGTGTTTTAATGTTGTCTCTGGTTTATTTAGTACTGTCTCTTATATGTTTAACAGTTTCTGTTTGGTGTTTTAATGTTGTCTCTGATGCATTTAGTACTGTCTCTTATATGTTTGACAGTTTCTGTTTAGTGTTTTAATGTTGTCTCGGATGCATTTAGTAGTCTCTTATATGTTTGACAGTTTCTGTTTAGTGTTTTAATGTTGTCTCGGATGCATTTAGTAGTCTCTTATATGTTTGACAGTTTCTGTTTAGTGTTTTAATGTTGTCCCTGATGCATTTAGTACTGTCTCTTATATGTTTGACAGTTTCTGTTTAGTGTTTTAATGTTGTCCCTGATGCATTTAGTACTGTCTCCTATATGTTTAACAGTTTCTGTTTAGTGTTTTAATGTTGTCCCTGATGCATTTAGTACTGTCTCTTATATGTTTAATAAATTCTGTTTGGTGTTTTATTGTTGTCTCTGATGCATTTAGTAGTCTCTTATATGTTTGATAGTTTCTGTTTAGTGTTTTAATGTTGTTTCTGATGCATTTAGTACTGTCTCTTATATGTTTGACAGTTTCTATTTAGTGTTTTAATGTTGTCTCTGGTTTATTTAGTACTGTCTCTTATATGTTTAACAGTTTCTGTTTGGTGTTTTAATGTTGTCTCTGATGCATTTAGTACTGTCTCTTATATGTTTGACAGTTTCTGTTTAGTGTTTTAATGTTGTCTCGGATGCATTTAGTAGTCTCTTATATGTTTGACAGTTTCTGTTTAGTGTTTTAATGTTGTCTCGGATGCATTTAGTACTGTCTCTTATATGTTTGACAGTTTCTATTTAGTGTCTTAATATTGTGTCGGATGCATTTAGTACTGTCTCTTATATGTTTGACAGTTTCTGTTTAGTGTTTTGATATTGTCTCTGGTGCATTTAGTACTGTTTCCTATATGTTTGACAGTTTCTGTTTGGTGTTTTAATGTAGTCTCGGATGCATTTAGTAGTCTCTTATATGTTTGACTGTTTCTGTTTAGTGTTTTGATATTGTCTCTGGTGCATTAAGTACTGTCTCCTATATGTTTGACAGTTTCTGTTTAGTGTTTTAATGTTGTTTCTGATGCATTTAGTACTGTCTCTTATATGTTTGACAGTTTCTATTTAGTGTTTTAATGTTGTCTCTGGTTTATTTAGTACTGTCTCTTATATGTTTAACAGTTTCTGTTTGGTGTTTTAATGTTGTCTCTGATGCATTTAGTACTGTCTCTTATATGTTTGACAGTTTCTGTTTAGTGTTTTAATGTTGTCTCGGATGCATTTAGTAGTCTCTTATATGTTTGACAGTTTCTGTTTAGTGTTTTAATGTTGTCTCGGATGCATTTAGTACTGTCTCTTATATGTTTGACAGTTTCTATTTAGTGTCTTAATATTGTGTCGGATGCATTTAGTACTGTCTCTTATATGTTTGACAGTTTCTGTTTAGTGTTTTGATATTGTCTCTGGTGCATTTAGTACTGTTTCCTATATGTTTGACAGTTTCTGTTTGGTGTTTTAATGTAGTCTCGGATGCATTTAGTAGTCTCTTATATGTTTGACTGTTTCTGTTTAGTGTTTTGATATTGTCTCTGGTGCATTTAGTACTGTCTCTTATATGTTTGACAGTTTCTGTTTAGTGTTTTGATATTGTCTCTGGTGCATTTAGTACTGTCTCCTATATGTTTGACAGTTTCTGTTTAGTGTTTTAATGTTGTCTCGGATGCATTTAGTAGTCTCTTATATGTTTGACAGTTTCTGTTTAGTGTTTTAATGTTGTCTCGGATGCATTTAGTACTGTCTCTTATATGTTTGACAGTTTCTATTTAGTGTCTTAATATTGTGTCGGATGCATTTAGTACTGTCTCTTATATGTTTGACAGTTTCTGTTTAGTGTTTTGATATTGTCTCTGGTGCATTTAGTACTGTTTCCTATATGTTTGACAGTTTCTGTTTGGTGTTTTAATGTAGTCTCGGATGCATTTAGTAGTCTCTTATATGTTTGACAGTTTCTATTTAGTGTTTAAATGTTGTCCCTGATGCATTTAGTACTCTCTTATATGTTTGACAATTTCTGTTTGGTGTTTCAATGTTGTCTCTGATGCATTTTATACTGTCTCTTATATGTTTGATTATTTCTGTTTAGTGTTTAAATGTTGTCTCTGATGCATTTAGTACTCTCTTATATGTTTGACAATTTCTGTTTAGTGTTTTAATGTTGTCCCTGATGCATTTAGCACTGTCTCTTATATGTTTGATAGTTTCTGTTTAATGTTGTCTCTGATGCATTTAGTAGTCTCCTATATGTTTGACAGTTTTTGTTTAGTGTTTTAATGTTGTCTCTGATGCATTTAGTACTGTCTCCTATATGTTTGATAATTTCTGTTTAATTTTGTCTCTGATGCATTTAGTACTGTCTCTTATATGTTTGACAGTTTCTGTTTAGTGTTTTAATGTTGTCTCTGATACATTAAGCGATAATTTCTGAGGCGTTTCAGTAGTAGATCTGTATCTTATATATTTTTTAATATTGTCCCTGATGCATTTAGTACTGTCTCTTATATGTTTGACAGTTTTTGTTTAGTTTTATAATGTTGTGACTGATGGATGTAGTTCTGTCTCTTATATGTTTAGTAGTTTCTGTTTAGTGTTTCAATGCTGTCTCTGATGCATTTAGTACTGTCTCTTATTATTTCTTATTATTTGACAGTTTCTATTTAGTGTTTTAATGTTGTCTCTGGTTTATTTAGTACTGTCTCTTATATGTTTGACTGTTTCTGTTTAGTGTTTTAATGTTGTCTGATGCATTTAGATCTGTCTCTTCTATGCTTAATAGTTTCTGTTTAGTGTTTTAACGTTGTCTCTGATTCATTGAGTACTGTGTCTTATATGTTTAATAGTTTCTGTTTAGTGTTTTAATGTTGTCTCTGATTTATTTAGTACTTTTTCTTATATGTTTAATAGTTTCTGTTTAGCTTTTAAATGATTCAGATTTTATACTTTTTGATGAATTATAGAGGTATTTCAGAGATTTATTTTTTGTTATTCCACTTTTTGCTACAATATTATAAGCAGTCTCAGGGAGAATAATACAAGAAAATGGATCTAATTTGTTGCAAATGATTAAAAAAATGGATTTTTATTGATCTCCTCTTATAACATGAGTTACTAAAATTTGGCTTTTCTTACAAATTAGGTACCATTCATTTGTAACTAATGTACCCCCAGCGTAGGATATAGCATGGACTTTAACTTTTCTCTCTGCATAGTTCAGGTAAAGACTTTGCACTGCAGGGACATTTTGCTGGTAAACGCCCCATTAAAAGCCCTTTTCCCCATGGACCATGCTGTTCATGTTACTGAATGATTGTTCCATTGTTGATATTTTCCTGTCTTGGCGTTCTCGCTAGATTCCATTACCCTGATAGAATATGGGAAAGTACTGCACACAAGATCAGATACTTCCTGCTAAGTCGAGGCACACTATAATTCCAGACTATTTTTGGTGTGAAGTCAAACTCTCTCACTTCCATGGCAATGTGAAGACACTGATGCGGTAACAGTTTAGTACTTTTGCCCCGCTGCCCTCCGCTTTGTCTCAGCCTTGAGGAAGCCAGATTAACATGTGACTGGTGCATTAAAAGCATTGTGCAAACTTGATAAACGTGGGTGTAGTTTTACTCCTGGTATGATCTATGACTGACATGACCGTGCGTCAATGTTAGTATGTTTTTACTAATATACAGAACTTTGTGATTGCTAAATACATATATTAAGAAACCCAGGCTTTACTTTCAATCCGAGAGACTCTCTCTGATACAATCCAGAGGAATTCAGAAAAGATGCGTCTATTTGAAGCAGACGTCAATGACACTCTGAATGGGGCGGAGTCAATCACAATATATAAAATCTAATTAATTCTTCGCTTTAGATAAAGAAATGTTCAGAGCTGTTAATGATCACACAATCACTACAATAAAGACACAGCTAACAAACTGTAAGGTGCAGACTGCTTAAGGATATCACTAATCAAGAGAATATTAACAAAGATTCTATTTCTAGAGTAGTTAACTGAAAGCTTTTGAAAGTTTACTCAAGGCTCATGTTTATAATTGATCAATCCATTATTTAGTTTTATTCATTTCCTCTTTTGATTCATGGTTATGTCAGACTTGATCAGATTGCGGAACATCCATTTTCAGTAAAAAAAATAATGGACCGGGTAAAGTTGTATTTGATAGAAAACCTTTAAAGAACTAATTACAGGAAATATGAAAGCCAGTCTAGTATCCATTTTAAAATGAATACAGTTTAGGTGGGTGTGATTGTTTGATATCCAGGAACCAGCTAGAGGGGAAGGAAAGTAAATAAACTGCTTGCTGACTTTATAACATGTTATTGCATATACCTCTTATTGATACTGCACATCATTATTTGGTACCAGTAAGTATATCTTATTGTTTGTCATTAAAACTAGCTTTGGAGGACAAATCTCTCAGTTCTCTGAATTAATCACTTTCACTTGTTATCAGATAGACAAAAATATATCCTCTCCAGAACAGTAAGTGGGAGAACATATTTCTATGAAACGCTTGTTTGAATATTGAGTATCATTTTTCATGCTGTACCTGTACATCTCTGCAAGTCAATGATAGCTTTCTCACTTGAATCAGCGGTGTCACGATCTATGGCCAGACAGGGATTTGATTTCACGGCCCCTTGATTAATAGTCATACACCAACCAAGCTACTCTTGCCTGACTTTTGATGATATGAAAATGTATGATATGAAAATTAATAAAAAAAAAACAAAAGTATATGGCTGTTATTGTAATCACCATTATCAGAAAGGGAGAAAAAAACACCAAATCCTATAGTAACAACATATTATATAAAAGATCTTAGATGGCAATTATTTTAATATCAAAGCATCAATTAAGTTTGATGCATGAGCACTCCCTGCCCATTAGAGAATTTTGGTTGTCTAATATTTTATTATTTTCAATGCAGAGTGATTTCTAATAAAATTATCTGGTGTGTAATTTCAGTTATATATCTTTCATTTCAAATATATTTTAAACAACAGTTATTTCAGACTGCTGACTTTTTTACCAGTTCAGAATGATCACATTAAACTAGAAATTTCCTTCTTATCGAGTTTCTCGTTTTAGTCATTTTCATTTTTAAGTTATTAAAGTTTTTTCAAGTGTTTCCCATTTTAGACTTATTTCGATTTTTGATATAGAGTTTTTCCCCCGTTTTAGAGTTATTGTAATTTTAGACTTACTCTAATTTCAAAGTTATTTCCATTTTTGAGTTAGTCTCATTTTAGACTTATTTCCATTTTAGAGTTATTTCCATTTTAAAACTTTTCAAATTTTAGGGCTTTTCAAATTTGAGAGTTATTCCCATTTTAAAGTTACTTTCATTTTTAAAGTTATTCCCATATTAAGGTTTATTTCTCATTAAGAGTTATTTGTATTTACTCTCATTGTAGAGTTATTTTTTTCATTCAAAATTATTGTGTTTAACCAACCTAGTCTATCCCAGAACCTGATATCTCCCAATTCTGATCTATTAACTCCCAATGAAAAGAGCAGAGTACATCCAAATCTAGACTTGTTAACTATTCAAATATTATTTCTTGCTTTATTTCCAGTTATTTTTAGTTGAAATTTATTTCATTTCCAGAGTTATGTCCCAATGTAGATTTATTTCCTATTTCAGCTTTGTTTTCCATTTAAGACAGTTATTTCACATTGTAGGGTTGTTTCCCATTTAAGACAGTTATTTCACATTGCAGGGTTGTTTCCCATTTAAGACAGTTATTTCACATTGTAGGGTTGTTTCCCATTTAAGACAGTTATTTCACATTGCAGGGTTGTTTCCCATTTCAAAATTGTTCCCTCTACCTATGTCCCATTTCAGAGAGACGTTGCTTCTTTCAACTAAAGAATAGTTTTATTATTGAAGATTGATTTCCCATTTTTGAGTTTTTTTTCTCAATCCAAAGAAAATACCCAATGTGACTTGATGTTCACCAAGTCCCCATCCCCTATCATGACTACAGCAATGTCTCATTTTTCAATTAATATTACTCTAGAAGTCATTCATTATTATTACTATTAAATGCAGAAACTCTCATAGACACTAAGGGAGATAGACATTTCAGTGCTTGTGATATCTTTAATGCTGCAATAAAACTGCATTATTACTGTGGCAGATAAACTTACACTAGAAGGCATGCCAGAAAGATCTTAATAAATTGAACCATTTCTGTGTCTACAAGTTCAATTTGTTTCTGTCATAGAAAAGTAGGTTTTAACAGATAGCCTTAAAAGAAACCTCTGTAATGTAAGACAGTTAAAAGCAATTATTACTGACTTCAAGTAAGGAAAGTAGAAATAAAAAAACAAGTTATTTACTGGAATAGAAGCCATGGCGTAAATGACAAAATAGCCGTCTGTAACCACTAGGCAATAATTTCCTCTGTGGGAATGTCTCTTCCATATTTTTTGTTCATTTTCAAATATAATTTGTCTCGGCCAGCAGCCAATGGAAGTACAAGCAAATGGAGTCTTAAAGGCGAGTTCCAATTTTATTCCTATTTCATACCATTAGTCTATTAAACAGAATTTTATCATTTATATCTTTGTTATTGCTTCAGGCCATAATTAATCAATTGCTAGATTATCATCCCCACCCGCCCCCTAATTTTCATGCCACCCCAACCCTTTTAATTTTCATAAAAAAAAAAAAATTAAAAAAAATAAAAAAATAAAAAATAAAACATCAAAAATTTTAAAAACAAAAATAAAAAATAAAATCCTTGCCCTTTCCATTTTGATGATAATCTAGCAATTAATTTATAATGGCCTCATGCAGGAACACATATGTTATACAACATGGAAATACACTGCGGAAACTTTTAATTGTATACATAATTGTTTTAATCAATCACATGTTAAACAACAGCTTACGGAGGGACAGTGTGTTCAATTATTTCTATGCTGTTCTAAAACAACAGCTTTTTTAAGGAAATATGTTCCAAATGAAAGACAATTAATTTAAAACTCAGGGGTGGTAAAATTAAGCTTTAATTGTTATATAATGCTTGTCTGTCAAAATTAAAATTAGCAAAATAATTCAACAACAATATTTATTTTCATTATCAACAGTTATGTTTTTTTGAAAACAACAAAGTGAATGGACGACTCATATTGCCATAACATTATTTAATTAAGCATTTAGTTACATTTGTCTTTAAAACTTTAATATTGTATTAACCATTGCTGAAACATAACAAAATAGATGTGCCATTTACCTAACTTAAGGCACACTATGTACATATAATTGCCCTAAATACTACAATTGCACGACTAGAATAATTATCAAGAAATACTAATTAAACATTACCTAAAATAATTCCAGCAAGAATTTAAAATATAGAGTAAGCTATAGTTGAGATGATCTTCTGTTTCAAGAGTAGTTTTTCAATGTTTTACATATGCGATATATAGACTACCTTCAAATCATATGGTAATATACCAGTTACATATAAGTATATGCGCTAACTTCACACCATTGGGCAACATGATCGGTACCAGTTCATGAAAATGGATCTATAGTTGAAATAATTGTGAACAAGCATGCACAGTTTATCACAGCTGGATACCCTTACATGAAAATGAAAAAAATAAAATAAACAAGAAATGTCACTGTTAAGTGTCACATGCCCCCCAACATGTCATGATGTCATGTTGATCATTTGTAGCAAGTATCATTAAAATTCATCTATGCATGATAAAGTTACAGGCCAGAAACGAAATCTCACATAAACTGAAAGTGTTGTCAAACAAACTGAAATTGTGACCTTGTTCTTTGAGGTACAGGTGTGGGTCTTAGTCGTGACACGTCGTCATGTTCTGTTGATCATTTGTTGCAAGTATCAACAAAATCCACCTATGCATGACAAAGTTACGGGTCGGAAACGAAATACCGGACGGAAGGATGGACAGACAGATGTACTTCACGACTTGCCGGAAAGGATGCTGGAACTTTAATGTTATATCATAAATAATATTGAATTCTTGTAGTTACTCTATTACCTATATAGTCCAGGAGCAAACTAATAAAAAAAAATCTCACGTAGCACCCCTTGGACAGAAAAGGTCTGTCACTTGGAAACCTTTGGTAGATACATATAGATCATTAACTGACCTTCAGTATTAAAGAGTTGTGGTATCACTTTCAAGATATTTTGGGTTAAAAATATGAAAAAATAGAAAAAATCGCCATTTTCTGGAATAATTGAAAATAATACATTTTTATGTATACTGGGTTTATAAAAGCTTTTCAATACATTGATATATATATACATATATGCTATACAAGTCAATGTATACTGAGTCACTGATACTGTGTGGGATTTTTGGGTTAAAAAAAAGGAAAATTCAAGAAAAAAAAAGCCATTTTCTGAAGAAAAAAAAAATTGAGATATTTTTATGTATGCTGGTTTTATTGAAGCTCTGCAATACATTGATATAAATACATATATGCTTGACAAGTCAATTTCTACTGAGTTATTGCCACTGTGTGACACATTTGGGTTAAAAATAGGAATAAATTGCCATTTTCTAGAATAATTGAAAATAAGATATTTGTATGTATGCTGGGGTTTATTGAAGCTCTGGTATACGTCGATATATATACGTAATACTATATGCTTCTAGTAAATTTCTACCGAGTCATTGTCACTGTATGACACTTTAAGGTATAGATGTAGATGTAGAATGAGATAGATCTTGAAGAGTATGCAAAAGAAACCACACTGTTTGTTGATTAAATCACCCGTTAAATCCAGTTTCGACAGACATTGCTCTTAAACAGTCAGTGAATCCAAATCCTAAGAAAAGTGTTAGAATCATTGATCTAACCAAAAGACCAAGAGCTTAAGAAAGATGGTTTCTGATCAGCCACGAAAGAGCATCTAAATCTTCAGCCACAAAATGTTGGAAAGTGACACGTTAAGTCACAAAAATAATCTGGAAAAATGATGAAGAATATATTCGAAAGTTAATATCAGGACTGATGACAAACCCAATTCTTCTCAGACAGCAAAACAGACGGAGATGATACATATAAGTCAATAAAGCAACTGGAGTCTTTGTGCTGTCAGATATGTTTAAACATCTTGTGACCAGTGATACAATTGGAAGATACAACATGGAAAAGTTTATTGATGAAAGACTGAACACAAATACAAATGTTTTTAGGAGCCACTGCCATGTGTGAAATTGAAAACAGTTTTCATTCTATCAGAACAGTAAGTAGTCTGTCAAATCTAAAGATGAACAGATTACAACCATAAGTGCCGATAGAGGACCGGTTGGTAGATTGATAATTGCATCCACTTTTAGAAGTATTTCTTAAGAAGTTCTGGCCTATGAACTATCAACTGTTCCATTCTCTCTTGCACACACAGATGGAACTTTGAGAAAGCCAGTTTTAAGTTTATTACAGGTGGTGTAAAGTGGACCTGAAAACTGTCTGCTGGGGAAGCACTTTTCTCCAGGTTGTGGGTTCAAGAGCGTTTTCGATACATCGACTATCCTATCAACAAAATGTAGAATACCTCAAGCCCGATACTGAGGAAGCAGACGTACATACGATGCTGAAGTTCAGCCCCACTCCCACACATGATGTCGTAGAAGGCTTTGGCCAATCCATCTGCTCTGTCTTACCTGCAGTTCAATGTATCACTCGATGTATTAGTTCTTTAGTTGAAATAGGCAAGAGAATAGCTCTTAATCTATGAAAGTCCTCTGACGTCCACCGAGAAGAATTGTCGCAGTTAGGTTAATCTGGACATTGTCTGAAGGGTGCTTCAGTTCATGTGAGAAGTGCGTCTGTACCTTGTATTTGCCCAATAACCTTGAATGTGCTGCTGATGACGCTAGTTACCGATTGCTCTGTCAAAAGAGACTGCGGAACAAAATATGTCACCATTGTCAAAAAGCTTAAAGCATCACTTAGTTAACTTCCAATCACTGTTTTGGAAGCATAATTTACTAGCAATGCAATACATATGTCCCTCGTCAGATGAGGTTGGTATCTAAAGCTGATACTTTGAAAATTCTTCTGGTGCTCAAGGATCCTGCTCTTAATGTATTGGTGGAGTTTACATCATGTAAATGTAATAGATCAGCACTTTAAAGGGTTGGTTTGTACCAATGGAAAGCAAATAATCTAGTTTGTACTTGGGCTTGTATATGTGTGGCACGTGAAAAATGTTTAAGGGCATTACTCATGTAGGTGAATCAGAGACTGGGTCAGATGATGATTACATGCTTCTGCTAATTTATCATATTGTAATGTATCAATTAAAACCTTTATATTGTATTTACATATACTTTCTTATTATCTACTTTTATTACATTGGGTATTATTTCTGATAAAAAAACCCTAAGCATAGTCTGAAAATAGGAGACTGTTATATCAAATCTGATCTGTTCATAAGGGGTAAGGAATATACAACAACTCTCATGCCCTATGCATATGCCTAAATATTGTATTTTATGTAACAGTGATTGATGAAGAGTAAAAATAATAACAAAGGTTGATAAATAAATACTAGATGTACTTGTGACTACATGATAGTTACTGTACATCAGATGGACAAAACAACCTGTAATCAATATAGATAATGCCATATTTCACAATATAACTTTCTTTTAGAGTTTCAGACAGTTATTTGTAGAAAATAAAATATTTTACCACAAAATACAGAGCCATTACATGCATATTTTCTAGTGCTGTTGCTGCCTAACGGTATTAAATATCAATATGAAATTTGGAAATTGCATAAAGGAAATTTTTACGATTAATGTCAATATTCTTTTTGTTCTTATGCTATATAATAAATGTTGAAAATATTACAAAAGTCCAGGCAATTTTTGAACACCCCCAGATTTTATAATATTACCACCTTATGCAATACAGTTTATAATATGACCACCTTATACAATATAGTTTATAATATGACCACTTTATCATTATATTTTATGATATGACCAGCATATACAATACAGTTTATAATACGGCCGCCTTATTCAATATAGTTTATAGTATGACCATGTTACACAATATAGTTAATAATATGGCCACCTTAAACAATACAGTTTATAATATAGCCACCATATACAATATAGTTTATAATGTTGCCACCTTATACAATATAGTTTATAATGTGGCCACCTTATACAATATAGTTTATAACATGGTCACCTTATACAATATAGTTTATAATATGGCCACCTTATACAATATAGTTTATAATATGACCACCTTATACAATATAGTTTATAATATGGTCACCTTATACAATATACTTTATAATATGGTTACCTAATACAATAGTGTTGATAATATGGCCACCTTATAAAATATAGTGTATTATATGGCCACCTTATACAATATGGTGTATAATATGGCCACTTATACAATAAAGTTTATAATATGGCCACCTTATACAATATAGTTTATAATATGACCACCCTATACAATATAGTGTATAATATGGCCACCCTATACAATATAGTGTATAATATGACCACCTTATACAATATAGTTTATAATATGGCCCCCTTACACAATATAGTGTATAATATGGCCACCTTATACAATATAGTGTATAATATGGCTAACTTATACAATATAGTGTATAATATGACCACCTTATACAATATAGTTTATAATATGGCCACCTTATACACTATAGTTTATAATATGGCCACCTTATACACTATAGTTTATAGTATGACCACCTTATACAATAAAGTGTATAATATGGCCACCTTATACAATAGTGTATAATATGACCACCTTATACAATATAGTTTATAATATGGCCACATTATACACTATAGTTTATAATATGGCCATCTTATACAATATAGTGTATAATATGGCCACCTTATACAATAGTGTATAATATGACCACCTTATACAATATAGTTTATAATATGGCCACATTATACACTATAGTTTATAATATGGCCATCTTATACAATATAGTGTATAATATGGCCACCTTATACAATAGTGTATAATATGACCACCTTATACAATATAGTTTATAATATGGTCACCTTATACACTATAGTTTATGATATGGCCATCTTATACAATATAGTGTATAATATGGCCCTACTTATACAATATAGTGTATAATATGACCACCTTATACAATATTGTTCATAATATGGCCACCTTATACACTATAGTTTATAATATGGCCACCTTATACAATATTGTTTATAATATGGCCACCTTATACACTATAGTTTATAATATGGCCACCTTATACAATATAGTTTAAAATATGACCACCTTATACACTATAGTTTATAATATGGCCACCTTATACAATATAGTTTATAATATGGCCACATTATACACTATAGTTTATAATATGGCCATCTTATACAATATAGTGTATAATATGGCCACCTTATACAATAGTGTATAATATGACCACCTTATACAATATTGTTCATAATATGGCCACCTTATACACTATAGTTTATAATATGGCCACCTTATACAATATTGTTTATAATATGGCCACCTTATACACTATAGTTTATAATATGGCCACCTTATACAATATAGTTTAAAATATGACCACCTTATACACTATAGTTTATAATATGGCCACCTTATACAATATAGTTTATAATATGGCCACATTATACACTATAGTTTATAATATGGCCATCTTATACAATATAGTGTATAATATGGCCACCTTATACAATAGTGTATAATATGACCACCTTATACAATATAGTTTATAATATGGTCACCTTATACACTATAGTTTATGATATGGCCATCTTATACAATATAGTGTATAATATGGCCCTACTTATACAATATAGTGTATAATATGACCACCTTATACAATATTGTTTATAATATGGCCACCTTATACACTATAGTTTACAATATGGCCACCTTATACAATATTGTTTATAATATGGCCACCTTATACACTATAGTTTATAATATGGCCACCTTATACAATATAGTTTAAAATATGACCACCTTATACACTATAGTTTATAATATGGCCACCTTATACAATATAGTTTATAATATGACCACCTTATACAATATAGTGTATAATATAGCCACCTTATACAATATAGTTTATAATAGAACCTTATTCATTATAGTTAATAATATGGCCACCTTATACAATATAGCATATAATATGGCCACCTTATACAATATAGTTTATAATATGGCCACCTTATACAATATAGTTTATAACATGGCTTTCATATCAAATATATATAGTTTATAGAATGACCACTGTATACAATGATCATAAATTGGTCCCCCTAGGCAATCAAATAACATATTTCCTATTATCAAAATGGTTTCATTACCAAGGGAATCACATTTTGCAAAAACAGGAATGTCAATGTCTTGGTAGTAGTTAAACCTAGTAGGCTGTTCTGCCAATTTTGTCATATTTTGAAATAATAAAAAGAGAGTATAATGCAATATAATTGAATATTATAATGTAGGTTTTGATATATTGCTTAATAATTAAATGACAATATGTTGCCATTGGCAACAAATATATAGGAGAAAAAACATTGATGTTCATATTCTGAAACATTGGCTGCCTTTCAAAAGAATACACAAATTTCAATTCAATGGCCATAACTTCAGTTATTGAGGCTATCAGGCTGGTTATTGAACCTGGCCAAGATATTTTTGTTCCTTAAGTAAGAAAAATGATATTGTTAAATTTTGCAATTTCACAACAATCCAAGGGCGATAACTCCAGATAACTAAGGCAATCAGGCAGATTATTGTACTTGTTTTAGATATTTTGCCAATAAACATTCTTAATAAGGTTGGTAAATTCTGGAATAAAATTACTCAGACTATGAGAGGAAATATCAATATTTCTGTAATTATCAAACAGTCCAAGGGCCAAAACTACAGATTATTTATATATATATACTGAATACTGTATCAAAATTACTTAAGCAAAGAAAGGACATGTACCCAGTTCACTGGATAAAAATAACATGAGTAGGAGAGGTAACATTGCAAATGTTGAACAATCCAAGGGCCACAACTTCAGATTTCCTGGGTGAATATTTTGCTAGTTATAAAACTCAACATAGCTTCCTTCCATCAAAAATTCTGATGAGGATTGATAAAAACTGCCTTAAACTACTTAAATGATTAGAATGACAGATCAGAGGCATATAACAGACAAACATTCCTCCCAAATATTCAGCAACAGAGAAACACATAAACACACACAAATATAAAATAATATTTAGATTTTTTTTTTTTAGAGAAATCTGTCTCCTCCTTATACAATGGTGAGAATTATCTTAAATGTTATTGTTGTAGGACTGGTGATGGGGCTGCAAGTAGTGTACAAGGTTTAACATTGATCATTAACAGCAAGTTTTGCCAAAACACGGTTGTTGATTGCAGAGAAAAAGCACAGGCAAGATAATTTTCATTAAGAAAGTTCAAAGGGCCATAACTCAGTATCACTGACCCAGAATGCAATAGTATCAAAATGCATTAAGCTGTGCTTCAGGTTGATTCTTCTTAGCAAGTTTTAGTGAATTCCAAGTGATAGTTCAAGTAAAAAAGCGAGGAAAAAAGTCTTCATTCTAACATTATTAAGGGCTGCAACTGAACTGGAAATCACTGAATCGGAATGCAAAAAGGATATGCACAAATAGATTTTATACTTATTCTTGTCAGAGAGCTAAGACAAATACACCCACAGTTGTAGGACAAGTTCCCCGGAAAAGCTTTCTATTTCCGTAAATACAAAGAACCATTCCTCAGTAAAAATTGACCTGTGGCGCAAAAAAGGATATGCGCAACTATGCCTCACTGATCCTTCCCAGCAAGTTCTGGTTATATCCAACAACATAATGTGAATGGAGTTCTCCAGGCAAGATTTAATGACAGACAGCCAGAAAGCACAAAAACAATAAGTCTCCCTGAGAGGGGAGACATAGTTACTCGTGAAAAATGCAACACTTCTAGTTATGCATAATAATCAAATATTAGGAATTGTTTACCTTGAATGGCAGTAATGCCTGAAGTTTTGTCCACACTCTTTTCATGACATCTTTATCTAGTTTCAGTTGATTCACCAACTTCTGCTTGTTTGCCAGATCACTGTTTGCTTTTCCCGTTTCTGTTTTATTGACATCTTTATCCAAAGTTTTACTGCTTTTGTTATTAGAAGTTGATTTAACATCACCGGTTTTAAATGTTCCTTCCTTGAATTCAGTAATATCAATATTTTTCTTTTCTTGAATACAGACTTTAGATTCAGCATTACTTTTCTCTGATGGGTCAATAATTTTGACACTGATACTGCAAGAGTTGACTACAAAGTTATCTTGAGCATTGAATATTCTGATGTCTTCAAATGATGTGTTGTCCTCTACTCTTCGCAGTGACAGTAATGTCCGAGAAGCTATAGCACTTGAAGATATATCTACAGATACTTCTGAATTATTCAATTCTGGTTTAGGTAAAATTACTTCACTACATCCCTTGTGATAACTCATAAAAATTTTCTCAGCATCTCTTTCTGTATTTTTGCTGTCATCTTTCCCATTTTCAGATTTCTTCCCTTTCCTGGCTGATTTTTTCCCCCTCAGTTCTGACCTATCTTCTAAAGATTTATCTTTGGCAACGCAATTTTCATTTATTTCCTTTTCGGGAGAGTCTGAAGAATTTTTAACCTTGTCTGCAACTGGCTTTGGTTTGCTTCCAGAGATATCACAAGCTCCTGAATTTTCAGAACCAGTGCTTGCTACTAATGGATCTTCCATGTGTATCGACATTGTGATTTCTTCTGAAACTGAGGATATTTTGGAATTACCATCATATTTAGATGTATTGTCTTCAGTCACAACCGAAGTATCTTCACTTTCCTTTGGTATAGCCTCAGTTTGAGTTGTATCCTTTAACAGATTATCTGTTCCTTCACCGGCAACCGTCTCCTGTTGGTCAGGTGTTGTCACCTGTGTTGTAGTTTTACCAGTTTTGGCATACAAATCTTGCAGATTTTTGTCAGCTTTTGTTGAAGAGGTAACAGTTTTACCCCTTCCCCAGGGGAAATTGTAGAACCCTTCCATGTCTACCACCACAAGCTCATCTGGGACACAGATCTTAAAGTCAAGCTGCATAATATAGAAAAAGAAATGACATTGAGTATAATTTGAAACAGCACTTTGTCATATAAGCCGGGTGAGATGAGGACAGGAAAGTCTTGATACAGAAATTGAACCCATGTGGGGATGAGTATGAAGGCAAAAGGCAAGCAATATAAACAGCAGTTGTATAACATTTATACTGCTGTTACAAACATGAGCTTCTGAAAACAATGCAAATAAAATGTTACCACATAATCATGGAAATCCTCATCAGGTTGAGGCAGAGTACATTTATTTAATGCTCAACTAGCTGATTTTCTATGAAGGACTCTTCCATTCCTATAAAGCTGGGCATGGTTAGCAAAGAAGGTAGTGCATCCGAATATAAATCCAGATGAGTTCAAATCTCCACCCGCCTACATTCTCTATGATGGTTAATATATATATATGACAGTACAATATCTTTGATTCAAGGGGAAAGTTATCAGTTAAGTGCAGAGATGGGTGTGCTTAAGTTCTGGTTAACATTTCAGGATTCCAGGAAAGAGTGATAAGTGATTGTCTGTTAGCCCTCAATGGTAGAAAAATGACGCAAAATATTTAAACAAATCCATCCTTATTTGTTTGACTGGCAGGCTGATGTAGGTTTTCATTGTTTGTTAATGTAAGCACTGAAGTAGTCAGAGAATGTTAAATACACAATGTTTTTGGGTTTGTTTACCTTTCTTTGCAACAGGAGTGGTATAATTATAGCCGACTGTCCTCCTTTTGGGTGAAAATCGAGAGTAATTCTCTGATCATCTCCATCGCCATTCTTGTAGGCAGTACTTAACTGTTCAAGAAATTCAGCACTCTCTTCAAACAAGGTGCTGAGGTATCGATGTTTGTAGTTGTACATGTATCTACAATAGAGAAATGTTACAGGTAACAGCACTATAATATTTAACGACTTTAAAAACACAAATTTTTGAATGTCTGCTGTCATTGTTATCAGTTTATAACATTATATGTTAAAATAATAATTAATTTTGTTATATGTATGCTTTAAAGTGATGAATTTGATGAAATAAACTGAAAATCAAGGTAAGATAGTTTTGTCTCGGTTTATCATTCATGTCGTATCTAGATTTGATACAATAGCCATACATGTGCTTTTAAAGGCGTTAAGTATGAGGGGTGATCAATATGTTTGTGAACAACCTCAATTATGATCACATTATTTATCCCATCTAGTTGAAATTTTTACCATAAGAAAAAATAATCATTTATGAACTAATTGGCAGACGTTGGTACTAATGACATAATAAATATGTCAATGACATCACATCAATGAGGTCATATGTAATATGCACTATTTAAAAATGGACAACAGCATTATTTCAGAGCAGCGCACAGTTATAAGAATTTATGTTAACTTAGGTAAAACGCCAAACAAAGTACTGATCTGCAAACTTTTTATAATATTCTGCTCTTTCAAAAAATGCTATTCACAAGTGGTAGTGTAGATTCAGTTATGGTAGAGAGACAACAAAAGATCTGCTGCAACCCAAAAATTACTGTGTAACACTGAGAACATGGATTCAGACACAACAGTATGTGGCGGAAGATAGATGAATTTCTGGCAGACAAGTAGCAGATAGCTTTGACATAAGCTATAGTATGACTCAAGTCTTTTTAACAAACAAGTTAAGGATGAGGCGTGTTTCAGCTTGATGGGTATCTCTTCCCCAGAACAGAAGAGTGTAAGGGTAAAACAGAGCGTAGAACAAAATTAATCTAAGGAAGTAAATAGTCCTAATTAATATTGTCACATGTGATGAAACATGGTTCCACTTCTTTGAACTCGAAAGTAAACATCAAAGTTCGACGCGGAAGCACACAAGACTTTAAACAAAAAGCATGGTAAAAGTTATGACGTTAATTTTTTGTGACAGAAAGAGATTCATATTGAATCAAACAGTACCTACAAAAACTAGTCACATGTTCCACTTGGACGTGTGGTTCGTGATAAGCACCATTTGTATGCAAGATTGGGATTTTTTTCATCAAGATAAATCATCAGTGCACACGAGTCAACTTGTGAAAGACACAATGCATGATTTAGGAAAACGTGTGTTATTGGATGCACCCAGTGACACATGTATGTAGATGCACCAAGTGACACATGTATATAGATGCACCCAGTGACACTTGTATGTAAAAGCACCAAGTGACAGGTATGTAGATGCACTCAGTGAGACATGTATGCAGATGCACCCAGTGACACATGTATGTAGATGCATCCAGTGACACATGTTTGTATATGCATCCAGTGACACAAGTATGTAGATGAACTCAGTGACATATGTATGTAGATGCACACAGTGATACATGTAGGTAGATGCACCCAGTGACATATGCATGTAGATACACTCAGTGACACATGCATGTAGATGCAGAGATACACCTGTATGATGATAAACTCAGTGACACATGTATATAGATGCACCCAGTGACACATGTTTGTAAATGCACCTAGTGACACATTTATGTATATGCAACCAGTGACACATGTATGTAGATGCATCCAGTGACACATGTATGTATATGCAACCAGTGACACATGTATGTAGATGCATCAAGTGACATGTATGTAGATGCATCCAGTGACACATGTATGTAGATACACTCAGTGACACATGTATGTAGATACATCCAGTGACACAATTATGTAGATGCACCCAGTGACATATGTATGTAGATGCACCCAGTGACACATGTATGTAGATGCACCCTTTGACATATGCATGTAGATACACTCAGTGACACATGCATGTAGATGCAGAGATACACCTGTATGAAGATAAACTTAGTGACACTTGTATGTAGATGCACCCAGTGACACATATATGTAGATGCACCCAGTGACACTTGTATGTTAAAGCACCCAGTGACACATTTGTGTAGATGCACCCAGTGATGCATGTATGTATGTACATCCAGTGACACATGTATGAAGATGCATCCAGTGACACATGTTTGTATATGCATCCAGTGACAAAAGTATGTAGATGCACCCAGTGACATATGTAGGTAGATGCACCCAGTGATACATGTATTTAGATGCACCCAGTGACATATGCATGTATATACACTCAGTGACACATGCATGTAGATGCAGAGATACACCTGTATGAAGATAAACTCAGTGACACATGTATATAGATGCACCCAGTGACACATGTATGTTTATGCACCTTGTGATACATGTATGTATATGCACCCAGTGACACATGTATGTAGATGCACCCAGTGACACTTATATGTAAAAGCACCCAGTGACACATGTATGTAGATGCACCCAGTGACACATGTATGTATATGCATCCAGTGACACATGTATATAGATGCACCCAGTGACACATGTATGTATATGCATCCAGTGACACATGTATGTAGATGCACCCAGAGATACATGTAAATAGATGCACCAAGCATCACACATATTAGATCCACTCAGCAGCACATGAAAGTAGATTCACCTAGTGACATATGTCTGTAGATACACTCAGTGACACATGTATGACATGTATAAATATATACTCAGTGAAACATGTATAGATATGCTCAGTGGCTGAATATATGTAGATGCACCCAGTAACACAGGTATGTATATGCACTCAGGAACACATGTCAGTGACACGTTTATAGATTTACTCAGTGGCAGTGATAAATGAACGTGACAGACTTGATTACGCCCTGGTGCATCAGGCCATTGGCATAATGTTACTAAGGTAACAATTTACTGCATGCAACAGCAGTCATTTTATACAATTAAGTAATGAAATATCCTCAGACTGACTACAATAAACTGCTTATTTAGGAAAATTACAATTCTCTAATCACAAGTAACAGCCAATAAGCAATGGTTATTGCATGCATGAATACAATACTGTTTTCCTCGACAAAGTACTGTATACATTTCTAGTTTTATAACATTGGAAACGCAACTAAAAAACAAAACAAGAGACCCATGGGCCTTAATGGTCACCTGATTACCTAAAAAACATTCACATAAGTCTATTCATTCATAAGAAATAATGTTTTTGACATTTTCTTTTATATAAATTTAGTTAACTAGTCCAAATCGTAAGTTCCAGGGACATGAAATTCACTGACACATAGTTTTTTGTCATTTCTCTTATACAGATTTAGTAAAGTAGACCCCACCCAGTGGGCCATACCATAAGACCAAGGGGCATGAAATTCACAAATTTTATAAAGGACCCATAGGCGTCAATAATCATGCTAACAATTTGTTTCTGAGTGTTTCCTATAATATGAAAATTTATAAAGGTTATCTTAATTTTTTTTAGGCCCCACCCCCAGGGCCATACCGTAAGACCCAGGGGATATGCAAATTACAATTTTTATAAAGGACCCATATATGTTCATAATCATGCTTACCATTTGTTTCCCAGTACTTCCGATTGTAAGAAGAAGGTTTTCAAAGACTACCTTGAATTTGACTGTTTAAGCCCCACCCCCAAGGCCCAAGCAGGGTGGGGATCATGCATTCACAATTTTGATTCATCCTTAGCTAACAAAGCTACATACAATATTTCATTACAATTGAGCTTATGGTTTTTCAAAAGAAGTCGAAAATGTGAATTGTTTATGGATGCGCTTAATTTTTTTAGGCCCCGCCTCCAGGACCAAAACAAGAGCCCAGTGCTTCCTATATTAGGAAGAAGATTTTTAAAGTTTAACTTAAATTTCACTGATCTGGCCCCACCCCCAAAGCCCTGGGGGGTTTGGGGACCATGCAATTGACAATTTTGATTCACCCTTAGGTACCAAAGCTACACACAAGATTTCATTATGATTGAGTTTACGGTTTCTAAGTCCAAAATGTGAATTGTTTACTGGCGCACACCGGACAACGCACGCCAATGGACAAAAGGCGATCGCGAAAGGTCCCTTGAGACAAAGTCTCAGGTGACCTAAAAAACATTCTTAATTTTGGACACAAGTATAATTTTCTTATTAAAGGAGTTTTATCCATGATTAATGTACACAGAATAGCCACAAACACACTGTTGGGTATAACAACTCAAGCACTATACAAGCATCTTGTTTGTGTTTATAGTCACCAAAAACTATTCAAACAACATGATTTTCCGAAAATAATTACACTTCAATAGATGTTACCAGGTAAGAACGCTTGTCACTTTACTAGTAACCAATTATCACAGTACTGATCACGACCGTTACAGAATTTTTAGCTGCTAATTTGTATGTATACCTGTACTTTGGTATGCACCTATTTCTAACACAAAATCATCGTACGAGTTTAGCATGCGCTTATTATCGCATATAGGTTGACAGTCAGGCTGTATGTGCTTAATTTTGGTATACACTAGTATGCGCTTATTTACCAGATTCTACAGTTATGAGATGGTAACAAATGTTCCCAAATAATGGTGTGATTTTCACAAGGTTAGATCAGATCTATTACAAACAAGGCGTACCTTTGAGAGACTTTGAAGTTCCTCACACCAACTCCCATGTGGAGGTGACTCGGCTGATGAGTTGCCCCGCTGCCATATTGCTGGTAATATTTAAACATATAAACATATCAACATATATACACGTTCTACCTTTCATACAAGTACATGGAAATGTGTAGGTCTAATATTTTATGTAATTTATACCAGTACCAAGAGAATTCAAACAGCTCATAAAAACAATCCCTTCCATTGTGTCATGAAGCTTATATTGAATTAAGATGTGTGCAAGAACCTCTACAATATCCAAAAATGCTAATTACAATGCCGAGTAACATGGGAAGTACATCATAGCGTTTTTCTGATTAATCAATTAATTGCAAAATTGTTACCAAAAGTCATCAGTACGATCACTGATTAATTATACTAATCATTTGTGTAAGAGTTGTTGTTCTTACTTATAAATAATTTGAACACTGATTGGACAATAATTAATTCAGGCAGCTAATCTAACTCGCCTACACTAATTTATCAACATGACTGACAAAGATGAAGACTACTAACTGACCACTTTCCAGGGGGGAAAAAAATAAAAGAATCAGACTCCTTGGATATTATTATAAATATATAGAAAACCTTTGATAAATTAATAGTGACTTTAATCATTAATCAGTTGTCTGAAATGTTTAATTGATTAAAAATTTCAGCTTTGATTCCTAATGCTAGTTTATCATCATAATAAATATATTCATTTGAGATCTTTTCAAAGTTGTATATGAACCTGTGTCCCATGAACCAATGACCTATTGGTTTTCTCTAAGACTATCTTGGTGTTTGGAAAATTCCATTATCAAGTAGAAGTGGTGTTTATAATGTCCTAGGTCTGTATTGTTTACAAACGGTATCATTGTAATGTATAGCAAGATAATCTATGAATTTCAAATCATATGATTACCCGTTTCTGTATGACAAGCAGTCCATCAGCACGCAACTCCTTTATGACACTGCTCAGCAGGTAATCAGGATATTGGGTCAATAAACGAAACATCTCGTGTGTACGTCCTTGTTTGTCTTGTAACAAAACAGCACTCTGAAATACACACAACGCAACACGAGAATTAAAATGGAACAGGGATTTAAAATGTTTCTCATCGGTAGCTTAATGTGAGGTAGAAAGATGGGAACATTTATATGTGAGGTAGAAAGACCGGAACATTTATATGTGAGGTAAAAAAAGATGGGAACATTTACATCTGAGGTAGAAAGATGGGAACATTTACATGTGAGGGAGAAAGACAGGACCATTTATATATGAGGTAGAGAGACGGGAACATTTATATGTGAGGTAAAAAAAGATGTGAACATTTACTTCTGAGGTAGAAAGAGTAGAACATTAACATCTGAGGGAGAAAGACAGGACCATTTACATGTGAGGTAGAAAGACGGGAACATTTACATGTGAGGTAAAAAGAAGAAGGGAACATTTACATGTTATGTAAAAAGACGGGAACATTAACTTTAAGTTTCTCATCTGCAAATAGGTGTGAGGTAATAAAAAGGGAACATTTACTTTAAGTTTCTCATCTGCAACTAAATGTGAGATAATAAAAAGGGAACATTTACTTAAGTTTCTCATCTGCAACTAAATGTGAGATAATAAAAAGGAAACATTTACTTTAAGTTTCTCATCTGCAAATAGGTTTGAGGTAATAAAAAGGGAACATTTACTTTAAGTTATAGGTGTGACATAATTAAAAGGGAACATTTCCTTTAAATTTTTGTTGTGCAGATTGTATGTTTGCATGTATAACTGCATATTGTATGTTTACAATTATAATGGTGCAGGTTTTATGTTTAAATGTAAAACATTGCATGTATTATGTTTACAATTATAATGGTTACATGTATAACAGTGCAGATTGTATGGTTACATGTATAACAGTGCAGGTTGTATGGTTACATGTATAACAGTGCAGACTGTATGGTTACATGTATAACAGTGCAGGTTGTATGGTTACATGTATAACAGTGCAGATTGTATGGTTACATGTATAACAGTGTAGATAAAATCCTACATGTAGTATATTTCGGAGCACATCGTGACAGATGTCGACCCTGTTTGTCACATCCTTGAACTCCTTCAACTGTTTTAACCTCCCTATAGGCTCCACAATGTACCTGCTCTGTAGGTCAGACAGACTCTCTGGTAGGGAACACTTCTGGAGGTCAAGGGATCTATAGTAAAACAGAGACAGAATAATCAAAATCAACACAAAAACTTTTAACAGAAAACTGAATGGAGAGTCAAATCTCTCTCTCTTTCTCTCCTAAGTGTACTGCTCTCTCTCTCTCTCTCTCTCTCTCTCTCTCTCTCTCTCTCTCTCTCTCTCTCTCTCTGTTGTCATAGCAACCACAATTTTTATTCAATGGAAAATAAATTAACCTGCATCATCTCCTTATTGCCTTCTATATCTTACAAATGTAGCCTGAATACTTATTGTGTTACTACACGATCCAGGTTGTATATGTAATTTTACTAATTTTGTTGTCATAACAACCACAATTTTTGTCTGACAGGGAAAGAAATGGCCTTCATTATATCTTTATTGTCCTCTATCAACATGGAAAGTTTCACAAATATAGCTAGGATATTTATTGAGTAATTTTTCCGGACAAAGATGGATGTTTTAACAAATGGGAGTTTAAATGGCTTCTATGCACGAAGCTGATAACTTGTGTGGCTAAATTTTAGAAACAGCGGCATAATTTTTTTCAACAGTTTTCAACTGTCGATAAACATTACAAACACTACACCCTAGACACATAAATACCAATTTGTGTGTGGATTGACAGACGGATTGAGAGTAAACCTATAGTTCTTTCCGGTAAAACCAGTAGGGGACTCATAATGTACAATTTCACATGATCCAATGAATGACTTGAAAAAGCGAATTTTGACAATTTAACAGCTTTAACTTTAAAAGCAATTGTTAGATTTGACCAGTTCCAAAATAATTATGTCTGTGATTCTATAGTTACATATAATTGGAGTTAGTGTAGGCAAACCCAAATAAAAACTGTATTATAGAGAAAACAAGGCCCATATTGCATAATATTGATGGTTCAAGGGTCATAACTCATCAGGATCTAGAAAAATGTTTTATTCTGGAATGTACACTATGCCCATAAGCACAATTTTTGATTATCAAAGCCATAAATAATTCAGATCATTTTCATCAAACCAATTGAAGAAATTGTAGTATATCACTGACTAGTTTAGACATGATCGAATGAAAAATATATTAGATTTCATTGAACCTACAGGTTAACTAGTGGACAATAAGACTCCAAGGACATTAAAAAAGTTTAACATTTGTCCCAGATAAGCTTAATAGTACATACATGTTGCTGACATTTCTTTTGCATGGGTTTTAACGCCATTTTCAACACATTTTAGGTTATATATGGTATATCCAGTTTAATTAGTGGTGGAAGACCTCAGAATGAATCTAAGTAAAACCACCATCTTTCCACAAGTAAATTGCAAATTTTCTCATATTAAGTTTTTGGAGCGAGTCGGACTCAAACCTACGACCTCAGCGATGAGAGAAAAGCGATCTTGAGACAGCCACAGCTGACATTTCTGTTCTTACTAGTCAAGTCAGGATACTCACATGTATGAAAGACAATACTTTCGCCTCACATGTCTTCACATCACATGACTTCATATCACATGACCTAACATCACATTACTTCACATCAAATGACATCACATCACATAAATTAATATCACACAACTTCACATGAATACATGGCTTTACATTAACATCACATGACTTCACATCACAACATCACATTAATTCATATTAGATAACTTCATATGAATTCACATCACATGTCTTCAGATCACATGATTTCACATGAATAACTACAGATGTATATGTTTACAATATATCTTTGACAGTTACTTACACTGTAGTATCAATTTACAAAATAATTGTTCCATGTTACTTGTATCATACATACTGAAATTTTTCCACCAGATAGTCTGTGAGACGTCTGTACTTGTGGACGACACTTTGGTCAGTTATGATGTAGTCTTTGGACACATACTCCTTCACAATATGCTGCAAAATTTGTAAAAAAGCAATAGGCCTGGGATAACAGTATATTCAACAAATTATGGATTTAAAACAAAAAACACATACAAAATTGATACTAACAGTACATAAATGTCAACTAGTTATTAAATACATTGCGTTAGTCGTGTACAGAAATCATACCAATAACAGAAGATTTGTCACACTGAAACAACTAATGATTATTATTAAATCAAAGACCAGATAAAATAATAAAATAAACATGTTTTATCCAGTGTCCAGCCCTATTCATGCTTAACCAATAAATTATTCTGAAAAACACAAAAGTTATATTATTCTCCATATCGTTATTGTTTAAGGGAAACTAAAACATAATATTTTTTATCCCACGGGACCTCTCTAAAGAGATCAAGAAAGTTTGAATTCTTCATCAATGTTTTGATTGGCTATTGGCTTGACAGGTACCAATCTCACTTTATGAGGCCTTTATGAAGTAGAGCAGAAGGTCCGACTAATTCATCCACTAGATTATCAACTATACACTTTATAATAATACCCGTCTATGTCCTGTGTACAGTAATGGCGACCCCAATATACACGCTATTTGCACAATGTTTTTTGGCATTGTTACGGTGGCGCAGTCGGTAAAGACTTTGTCATTAATATGCTAGGCACTGACACTGCAGGCTGTTGGTTCGCATCCCGAAAGTGACAGAAAATATTTCCAAAATTGCCGTGGTCAGGTGAATAAGACTTGTGTCACTCCTTTCCAATGAGTCATATAAAGTAGGAATAATATAATTTTTTTTAAATATTCGCTTTATATTACCAAAATATGAACCTACCTCATCCTGTAAAGCCTCTCTGAAGTAGAGAAGAAGGTTTGACTCGGTCATGGAGTTTTTTAGCACAAATTTCAACCTCCTCTGGCAGGCTAGAGAGGCCTTGTCATGGGATATAGGCTACAATCACAACATATAAATGGACATTTGTAAAGCATGAAAAACATTTTATTAATTAAAGAAAAGCAACTGTACTGGTATCCCAACAGTTTCAGACATTTTCTGTTTATTTATAATAAATATTTTCTTACATCAAGAAGTTCAGCTATTTGTTAATAATACATAATATTTGTTAATAATACATAAAAGAAACAATTTTATATGAATAAACTACTCATCCTGTGACCGATATACAGTAGACATTAACTGCAGTATTTCTAAAATACTGTTGACATTATTTTAATGTTTATTTTAACTGAAAACATTCATGACCACAATAACTTTCGATATTTACAATGTAGATAGTCCCTGATTACACATTAGTTGACTACAGACTTACCCTACACCTACCATGTGGATAGTCCCTGATAACACATTAGTTGACTACAGACTTACCCTACACCTACCATGTAGATAGTCCCTGATTACACATTAGTTGACTACAGACTAACCCTACACCTACCATGTGGATAGTCCCTGATTACACATTAGTTGACTACAGACTTACCCTACACCTACCATGTGGATAGTCCCTGATTACACAGTAGCTGACTACAGACTTACCCTACACCTACCATGTGGATAGTCCCTGATAACACATTAGTTGACTACAGACTTACCCTACACCTACCATGTGGATAGTCCCTGATAACACATTAGTTGACTACAGACTTACCCTACACCTACCATGTAGATAGTCCCTGATTACACAGTAGCTGACTACAGACTTACCCTACACCTACCATGTGGATAGTCCCTGATTACACAATAGCCGACTAGATGCTTACTCTAAACCTTTCATGTAGATAGTCCCTGATTACACAGTAGCTGACTACAGACTTACCCCACACCTATCAAGTAGAGAGTCCCTTCTTACACAGTAGCTGACTACAGACTTACCCCACACCTATCATGTAGATAGTCCCTGATCACACAGTAGCTGACTACAGATCTTCCCCACACCTATCAAGTAAATAGTCCCTTCTTACACAGTAGCTGACTACAGAATTACCCTACACCTATCATGCAGATAGTGCCCGATTACAAAGTAGCTGACTACAGAATTACCCCACACCTATCATGTAGATAGTCCCTGATTACACAGTAGCTGATTACAGACTTACACCACACATATCAAGTAAATAGTCCCTTCTTAAGCAGTAGCTGACTACAGACTAACCCCACACCTATCATGCAGATAGTCCCTGATTACACAGTAGCTGACTACAGAATTACCCCACACCTATCATGCAGATAGTCCCTGATTACACAGTAGCTGTCTACAGACTAACCCCACACCTATCATGTAGATAGTCCCTGATTACACAGTAGCTGACTTGATGCTTACTCTACACCTACCGTGTAGATAGACCCTGATTACACAGTAGCTGACTAGAGACTTACACCACACCTATCATGTAAAAAGTCCCTGATTTCAAAGTACCTGACTACAGACTTACCCCACACCTATCATGTAGATAGTCCCTGATTACACAGTACCTGACTACAGACTTACCCCACACCTATCATGTAGATAGTCCCTGATTACACAGTACCTGACTACAGACTTACCCCACACCTATCATGTAGATAGTCCCTGATTACACAGTAGCTGACAACTGAAGTCTTTCGATTGTTGTCCATAATCAATGCTGACAGACGACACATCAGTAACTAGGCAATAAAGAAAGAAATGTGAATATACAGACAACATAGGTTTCACAGAAATAGAAAGTCCAATGTTATTATCAAAATAATAAAACATGACACTGGAGTATTACAAGCAATACACAAGATCCCTACCGTTTTACCAATATTGTTACCATAGCAAGCACAAATTTTGTTGGGATTAAAAAAACTGAATGACCTGCATTATCTTTTTATTGCCTTCTATCCACATGCAAAGTTTCACAAGTGTAGCTTGGACACTTTTTTTATTTCTTACCCCGGTCAGAATGCAGGTTTTGTATGCAAAAACGTGCCTTATTGACCCAATGGAGCATCAAGATGCCGTGTGCCTTCATGTCTCATTAACACATACCACCTTGATGCTCTAAAACCATAAACAGCTTTTCCATGGAGCACCTCACCTAGATTTGAAGGCCATATACATCTCACTACACAGTTATGCCCCTTTTTTCCAATGGTAACATGATTCTTACACTTAAAAAAAAAAGAGGCCAATGTAATTTGGTTTTGAAATATTTTAAAAATGGTTCATAGTGGTTGCGATTTCTTGCTGCAGACAAGTAGAGCAAAAGGTGGCACAGCATATACTGCAATAAGACATCACTGGTGTTTAAAAAGTGACTTTTATAGGATTTCAACATATTTATTTATGAGCATGTGACAAATTTTTTTTTTAAAAATTTCAGGGTGTCACCGCACCATCTTTCAAAAAAACCAAAACAACTTACGATTTATAGTGCATTTTTAGGTGGGTATACATTCCTGCTATGAAAAAAAAATTGCTTTTTTTTTTTAACCATGGAAACCCTAGACCTTATTTTATTTAGAACAAAGAACAAAATTCAACTGTGTATTGAGACCTTTAATTTTTCATTGGTGAAATACATTCTGTGTTAATGTTGACATGAAAGCTGAAGGCATCAATTAGCAAATACAATTAAGTGATTACCACAGAATCTTCCTTGGCTGACCAGACAACTCTCTGCTTCATTCTGGCCTTGTATATTTCCTTATCTTTGGCATCACCTTTCTCATATGGTTCTGAAATAGATCAACACATACATACATACATACATACACACACACACATATACACACACGCACGCACGCACGCACGCACGCACGCACGCACGCACGCACGCACGCACGCACGCACGCACACACGCACACACACACACACACACACACACACATACATACATACATACACACACATACAACATACAGACATACATACATACATACACACACACACATACATACAACATATACTTTCATCTTAAAGGATTTACTTTTTTATTTTTCTTAACATTTTTACTTTTGATTGATAGTGACAGATTGTTACTTGTAATTGGTCAATTAGACAATGTAAACTATAATATTATATATCTTTATTTAGAACGTTACAGTCTGGGTAAATATGGACACAATAACATACTGAACTATTCTACAAGATTGTTGATCAATAATTATGTATCTTTATTTAGTAATGTTACTGTATCTCTAAGATTGTTGACTGATTTATACTTTTATATAGAAATATTACTGAGTAACTATGGACACAAGAGCATACTGAACTAATCTCTAAGATAAATGACTGATATAAAACAAACATATAAAATAATATTACTTTTTCTTTCCCTTGGTACTAAGGAAAATTTTATTTGTCTCTTTAAGCGTATCTTGCCCTCATCTCTCCTTATGGTTCCTATAACAAATTATGATACATTGAATAATATTTCATATTAAAGTTTAAAACAAAAGTTGAATACTTCATTAGCTGTAATGCTTCAATATATTACCAGCCCGACTGGCTCAGTTGGTAGCAGGTCTGACTATCAATCCTGGGGTTGCTTGTTCGAATCCCTGCCCAACTATGTCTCCATGGTGACTAATATACAACATTACATCTCATTGTCACTCCTATTTCATTGCTGATTCAAGTGGGAAAATTATCAGTTACTCGTGCATATGGGTGTGCTTGAGTGCTGGTTAACCATCGGGGATCCCAGGAGAGAGTGGTGTGCTCGAGTACTGGTTAACCATCCAGGATCCCAGGAGAGAGTGATAAGATTAACTGATTGTTTGTTAGTCCAAAATGGCATAAACATGAGATTCAAACAAATGATCAAATCAAATTATTACAGAATATTAAAATATTATATAATACTGATATTTAGGTCATTATCAACAATCTGTGAGACACAATACAACTGTCTGGAACATGTCTCAGATACAGGACATGTCTTCTAATGTATTTATACATAATGCAAAACAAAGTTACATTCATCACAATCGCACCAATTGAAATGGGTTATTAACACACTTTCAACACATTCCAGGTTATATAATTATAGCATGTAGCTTTCGGATAGAAGAAGACCTCAGAATGAAACCAAATAGAACCACCGTCCCTCAGCAAGTAATTAATAAACATTCTTACATACGTTTCTGGAATGAGTGGGACTCACACCTACACGGTAAAGTTTCTGGAATGAGTGGGACTCACACCTACATGGTAAAGATTCTGGATTGAGTAAGACCCACACCTACACGGTAAAGTTTCTGGAATGAGTGGGACTCACATCTACATGGTAAGAAGTGATCTTGAGATGGGGACTTAAACCACGTAGCCACGGAAGACCAACCATGCTAGGTCCTAATGCTTTAATAAAATGAGTAAGAACGGAACGTTACTGTTCATTTTTTTGTGAATATTTAAAATAAAGATATCTGCAAAAAGCTCTGATGGAAACCTTTTGGAAAATCTACAAACTACTCTTTGACAACTTTATACACATTTGTGAATTCCTATTTACGGACATAGCCTCCTCTGAAGCTTTTTTTGACGCCCCTTCCTCCTCTGTTTCCTTTCGCATTCTTCACCTTTTTGATGGCCACAGGTTTTTCTGTGTAAGAAGACAATACAAATAATGGTGATATGTAATCCTGATCAATGTTAAGTATATAAGACAGATACTAGATGGCAGCACCGTTAATTGAACTGTAACTTCAATATGTAACAGTTAAACTGTCAGTCACTAGATGGCAGCACAATGGATTACAGACCACAATCCATTCAAGTATGCAAAAAATGCATTTCAAACGCATTTGTAATTTTAGTTTCCTTTATGGTTTGCATTTCTGAATGTTATACGTTGGGGGGAAAATGAAAAAATGCAGTTCAAAACGATACTAAAAGCAAACTACTGAAAATACATTTTAGCCTGCATTTGCAATCCAATTGTTTACCGTGTATCATTTACCGTTTATTGTTTACATGACATGTTCACCAATTGCACCATCTTTAGTTGTATAAATTTTGGGACACCATATCAATATTTCGTTTTGTACATTGTTATTTTCTATCTGCAATAATATCGCGTATATATTTTATAAGTTTTAATCCCAAATTATCCATGAATAACATTGCCTGTATATTATAATTTTCTATTTCCAATAATTTCCCATGTATATTTATAACAGATTAGGTAAAATAATTATTGCTCTCTTTATTATTTTAAGTCTATAAATTGCCATATCTGTAACTTTAATTTAATTGCTTTGTTACAAGTTTTAATCCTGAATTATCCATGACAAACATTGCCTCAGGCATCGTTCCTTTGCTTGTAAACGTGTGATAAAATAATCAGGTGACGCATGGCCTGCTTACACAATGCCCCTATTAACTGATTTATTTATCTAAACACTGATTTTATGTTGTTGTTCTGTTATATGATTGACAACTATAACAAGTTTTCATGCTTTTTTTAGAAAATCATGTTCGTTACATCAAAACTTTTCCACTTAGTGAACTAGAACGCGACCGAAAATGAGGCAAGAAACTGTTAGTGACAACATCGCAGATTAGCACAAGGTCAAAAGTAAACTGTGTTGGTGTTATAGACATATTATAGCGTGTACATTCGCTACATTAATTGAGGCCTGTGTATTTGTAAATCTTATCTGTTTTCTGTTAGTAGATCTTAAAGATTATGAAAATAAATTGCTTTCGAATAGATTATAAAATGATAATTAGGTTGGTTGCATCAGTTTTTTCTCCTGCTCTCATTGGTTAGTAAGGACCATATGCTAATTTAACCTGAGCAGACTGGGTGAACTGTTGTTTTAACAATCACGGACAATAATGGTCCTAAACAATGTGACATATGGGTTTGATACCTACAGTGGGGGTTGAGGATAGAGGGAGGAGAGTATTGCTTCACCTTCATGACACTTATCTGAATTCACACTAAGTATGTTATAGAATATATCTACATCCTTGATAAATCAATCAAGTTAAACCATTTCCATTGATCTAGATTTATTGCAAACCAAGATTTTGAAATTGTTTAACCCTTTACTTCATATAGACGCTTTTGGACACCTCTTATATAGACGCCTTTGGACAACTAATATAGAATGCTTTTGAATTATTGGGTGAATTATGTTTATATTAACTGACAGAGTGGAAAACAGTGCAGGAAGTGTTAAGATTGCTCGTTACGAGCAATCTGAACTCTTCCTGCACTGTTTTCAAAGGCCTTCTGTGATTGGTGCGGGAAAATGCGTATCTATGGAATAAAGGGTTAAACAGTGACTAAATCATATTTCTCTGTTTTAAATAAGAATTGTAATATAATTACAGTATGTATTGGATATATAAATGGAAAAAAATGACAACTTGACATTGCCTTTATTTCAAGTAATATTATACATAAATGTATTATAAATTGCATGAGACAAAAAGAAATTTTAATGAGGATAAAATTGACATTAAATTGAGTTTTCCTGTTATATGTATGAATTAACTGCAGATTTATTCTCTACGATTAAAATAAATAGAAACATAGCAAGAGGTTATGTAGGCTTAAGTTCACAACACAACTAAGTCATTTGCTTTTAACAATATAAAATCCGTCAGAATGATGCTCATATGATGCTTATACAAATATGTTAGTGCATTTCTATTTTTATAAATAATATATACCGTTATGTTATGTTTTCAAACTGATGTTGATATTTAAGAAATATAATTAATTGAATTCTTGTGTGCAAATTCTGAATGTCTGACATAGCCAGGAATGTATTGTCATGGAGATTGTGTTTTTCTCAGGTTGGGCAGTTACCCATTAATCACCTTAATTAATTGGATAACCGTACAGTACTTTTTAACACATATACCACCTTTTGTATGAGTTTATTTTTTTATTATAAGTTTAAATTCTCAAAACAATTTGCAGCATCAATAATGAATAAAATGCAAAAATGGTTGAGCTACAAGTTTTAACAAATTAGTTGCAGCCCTCTCCAATGCATCAAAAATACATATACAAATTAAAGTGAAGTTATTTTTACAATACACATACTAACACACATATATATACTTTCGAACAGCATATCATTCTCGATCACATGCATACACCCAGGAAGAAATAATTTCATAAATTACCTCCCTTATTCTCCGACAGCACTAGTTTATCTTCCTTTTTCCTTGATTTGTTGTACATATCTACGACCCTTCTCTTACTCTCAATATCAATTCCTGGAATAATGCACACAGTTCTTGGCATAAATAGAGATATAATAGAGTCAATTTATATTAAAACAATGACAGATAATTAACATAGCAGACACAAGTAAGCATTTATTATTAATAAATAGATAATAATTAATTTAAATAAGATAATAATTAATTTAAATAAGATAATAATTAATTAAAATTATCACAAATAACTCATACTGAGCTGAGATGTGATTCCACTAATGTGTCCAAACACTGGCTTCAGTTTTAAAAACATTTTAATTAAAACTTAAGGCCATTATAAATTAATTGCTAAATTTTCATAAAATTTTTCTTAAGGAGGGGGAGTGGGGAGGATTTTATTTAATTTATTTTTTTTATTTTTTTTATTGTAAAAAAAATAATTAAAAGGGTCAGGGCAGCATGAAAATTTGGGGGCAGGCAGGGAGGATAATCTAGCAATTAATTTATTATGACCTAACTTTGACTGTTTTTTTATCTATTGTATTATCAATATCAATGAAACCATATTCAGTTTAACGTGAACCTGTCCAAAATCATGATCACCTGGCTTTTCAAGATTTAAGCCAAGTTCCTGTTTCACCAACATTTTAATTTAAATACTTAAAATTTTGACTGATTAGTTATTTATTATATGGTGAAGAATAACAATGAAGCCATAATATTATACAGTTTCACTAGAACCAGTCAAAAATCATGATCACCTGACTGCTTTGTTAGATTTAAGTATATTGGTGAAACAGGAGTCAAGTCTCTGAAATAATCTTCAATACATGAATTTCATTGAACTTGTTACCATTTATTGTTTTTGTTAAAATCAATTAATTTGTGTTTTTTTTCCCAGCTTTTTTAAAAACAATAGTTCAGTTATTTAGTGGCAGTTTAGTGATCTGCTAGATGGCAATCAATACTCGTCAAACCTACTAGACTGAATGCCATAAAACAAAGTTCATGACCAATCATCACACAGACTGAACCAGGTGGTGATTACTCAACACCTATCATTATTCAGCTAGCCATGCTCAACTACCCTTCCACATTGAATGTAACTATATAAATATTTATTTCGTCCATTCATACTGAAAATATAAATAATATATAAATATGTATAACCTCCATTTTCATACTGAAATATAAACAGTATAAAACAATGTATAACCTCCCTTTATATTGAATAAATAATGATTACCTCCCTTTAATCCTGGTGGAAGCATGTGTTTTTTGTATGTCTTCTCTCTATTACTTGTATTGTTAAGGCTGCGGAAGGTCCAGTTCTTTAATGCATGACTATAAAAAGAGAATTCAGCATAATTACATGTCTTGCCTATATACATAATTTATTATATATATCTTAATATCTTAGTTCTTGTAGTGTAGCACTCAATATCTTATTTCTCATAGTGTAGCACTTAATCAATTAGTTCTCAAAGTGTAGCACTTAATATCTTAGTTCTCATAGTGTAGCACTTAATATCTTAGTTATTGTAGTGTAGCACTTAATATTTAATATCTTATTTCTCATAGTGTAGCACTTAATAAATTAGTTCTCAAAGTGTAGCACTAAATATCTTAGTTATTGTAGTGTAGCACTTAATATTTAATATCTTAGTTCTCATAGTGTAGCACTTAATATCTTAGTTCTAATTGTGTAGCACTTAATATCTTAGTTCTCATTGTTTAGCACTTAATATTTAATATCTTAGTTCTCATAGTGTAGCACTTAATATCTTAGTTCTCAAAGTGTAGCACTTAATATATTAGTAATCATAGTGTAGCACTTAATATTTTAGTTCTCATAGTGTAGCACTTAATATCTTAGTTCTCAAAGTGTAGCACTTAATATATTAGTTCTCATAGTGTAGCACTTAATATTTTTGTTCTCATAGTGTAGCACTTAATATCTTAATTCTCATAGTATAGCACTTAATATTTTAGTTCTCATAGTGTAGCACTTAATATCTTAGTTCTAACAGTGTAACACTTAATATCTTAGTTCTCATAGTGTAGCACTTAAAATTTTAGTTCTCATAGTGTAGCACTTAATATCTTAGTCTCATAGTGTAGCACTTAATATCTTAGTTATCGTAGTGTAGCACTTAATATCTTAGTTCTCATAGTGTAGCACTTAATATCTTATTTCTCATAGTGTAGCACTTAATATCTTATTTCTCATAGTGTAGCACTTAATATCTAAGTTCTCAAAGTGTATCACTTAATATATTAGTTCTCATAGTGTAGCACTTAATATTTTTGTTCTCATAGTGTAGCACTTAATATCTTAGTCTCATAGTGTAGCACTTAATATCTTAGTTATTGTAGTGTAGCACTTAATATCTTAGTTTTCATAGTGTTTTACTTAATATCTTAGTTATTGTAGTGTAGCACTTGATATCTTAGTTCTCAAAGTGTAGCACTTAATATCTTAGTTCTCATAGTGTAGCACTTAATATTTTAGTTCTCATAGTGAAGCACTTAATATCTTAGTTCTAACAGTGTAGCACTTAATATCTTACTTCTCATAGTGTAGCACTTAATATTTTAGTTCTAATAGTGTAGCACTTAATAACTAAGTTATCGTAGTGTAGCACTTAATATCTTAGTTCTCATAGTGTAGCACTTAACATCTTAGTTCTCATAGTGTAGCACTTAATATATTAGTTCTCATAGTGTAGCACTTAATATCTTATTTCTCATAGTTTAGCACTTAACTTGTTAGTTCTTGAAGTGTAGTGCTTAATATCTTAGTTCTCAAAGTGTAGCACTTAATATCTTAATTCTCAAAGTGTATCACTTAATATCTTAGTTCTTATCTTAGTTCTCAAAGTGTAGTGCTTATTATCTTAGTTTTCAAAGTGTAGCACTTTATATTTTAGTTCTTATAGTGTAGCACTTAATATGTTATTTCTCATTGTGTAGCACTTAATATTTTAGTTATCAAAGTGTAGCACTTAATAACTTAGTTCTAACAGTGTAACACTTAATATCTTTGTTCTCATAGTGTAGCACTTAATATCTTAGTTCTCGTAGTGTAGCACTTTATATCTTAGTTCTCGTAGTGTAGCACTTAATATCTTAGTTCTCGTAGTGTAGCACTTAATATCTTAGTTCCCGTAGTGTAGCACTTTATATCTTAGTTCTCGTAGTGTAGCACTTAATATCTTAGTGTTCATAGTGTAGCACTTAATATCTTAGTTCTCATAGTGTAACACTTAATATCTTAGTTCTTGTAGTGTAGCACTTTATATCTTAGTTCTCATACTATTTTACTTAATATCTTAGATTCTCTTTATGTTTTCGCTTGATTTTTTTGGGTGTCAAATATGCTATATTGCAGTTAACTTTAACTGCCAAGGTCAGCATTAAAATAATGTTTGTTTCCTGTCTCCTGATCCTGCTGTTTTAAAGGCGGGCGGGCGGGCAGGCAGGCGGGCAGGCAGGCGGGCAGGCAGGCTGGCAGGCAGGCAGGCAGGCAGGCAGGCAGGTAGGTAGGTAGTCATACATATAAACATGAAATAATACAAGAGGCCTTTTTACAAGTTGCTGACCTGAGTTCACCTGTCACTTTTTTTTTCAAATTTTGATAATTATCTGCGTTAACGAGATTTTGGTATTCCTATGAAAAAATCAGAGTCCCCTGTGTCCCAATGAACACTAGTTACTTTATGTAAAAATCAGAGTGCCCTGTGTCCCGATGAACACTAGTTACTTTATGTAAAAATCAGAGTGCCCTGTGTCCCGATGAACACTAGTTACTTTATGTA
The DNA here is from genome assembly GCA_029582155.1 of Panopea generosa. Classification (NCBI taxonomy): domain Eukaryota; kingdom Metazoa; phylum Mollusca; class Bivalvia; order Adapedonta; family Hiatellidae; genus Panopea; species Panopea generosa. The sequence goes on along the minus strand of CM055903.1, from coordinate 69,957,848 downwards.
AAAATCAGAGTCCCCTGTGTCCCAAAGAACACTAGTAACTTTATGTAAAAATCAGAGTGCCCTGTGTCCCAATGAACACTAGTTACTTTATGTAAAAATCAGAGTCCCCTGTGTCCCAATGAACACTAAGTTACTTTATTTGACCAAACCTCTACTCATATTAATATAAACAAAGTTGGCTGATTGGATCTTGAGATTAAGATTTTTAAAATTTCTTTTGTTCCTTTGTTCCTTTGTTCCTGGGCAGGGCCAAGTTTGGCCCTTTGATCTTAACTTAAACTAACTTGAGAGAAACTGATTAGATGATACTAAATGCAAAATATCAAAGTACCTGACTAAAATTGCGCTTTCAAAAGAATATTTTCAAAATTTTTGAAGAAAAAAAGATAAGTGCCTTGAACGTAAAAGAAATAAATTAAATAAATATTCTAAATATAATTTTACCAAAAGAGAGATGAATCAAGACCTGCGGCTCCTCTCCTGTCCCCGGGTATTATACCATCTTCTGTTATTTCATCTGTTTGGTGACATTTAGTGGCCTCTGACAGAGATTTCACCTGGTTACTTTCGCCATCATCCAAGTCTTGATGTACCACTGAAGTGTACAATAGTCTCTCATCTCCACAAATGTGTGAACTTTTAACATCTTTGCTATGCCATCAAGGTTTAACAGATGATCAGTTAAACTAACACTCTCTCCTACGATCCTAACTAGTTAACCAGTACTCGAGCACACCCATCTCCGAAAGCAACTAATAACTTTTTTACTTGAATCAGTGGTTAGAGACAAATGACAATGAAACGCAATGTCATATATCAATCAAGGGGACTGCAATATGGTTGCCAGATGGGGATTCCAAATCATGACCTCTGGATTGATAGTTTGGCATGCTAATGACTGAGCTAACTGGACCCAAACACATCTGAATATATATTTTAGTCAGAATAGCTTTGGTTTTATACATGGAAATGCAAGTAGGAAAACAATTTATTAAATGAATGAAAGTTGAAGTTGTTGACTTTGGAAATAAGTTGGTTTATAAAAATTATAGACAAATATGATTTGTGATTTCAATACGAATTCTTTGTTGTCAAAACTGTTAAAAATATACTCATTGAAATTTTAATTCATTAAAAATCTGAAATACAAACTAAGCTATCATGATATAATAAAACCGACATGTTCAAAATATTATAAACAAGTATTGCTATGGTTTGACAAATGTCCAGAGTTGGCATTATCAATTCCAGAATTTTCACTTTGCCAAGACATTTCGTCATTCTTATAAGTCTGACAAAAGATTGGATTAAAGATACAAAGTTTTATAAAATTATCTTGAACAGTTAAGTTATAAATTATTCATAATTTTGGCTATTTGTTTCCATGATAACAGAAAAAAACATTGAAAATGAAAATGCCACCATAGCAAAAGACAAACTAGACCACTAGGATGATATGTGTACAAAGTTTCCTGAAGTTACCTGTATGATTTTGTAGTTTTGCTCCAGAAATGGCAAATTCGGTAATTTTCATCATTTGTTTCGTGGTAACAGAAAAATATTGAAAATGAAAATTTCTTCATAGCAAAAGGCACCATCAGACCACTAGGTTAATATGGTTTTTGAGTTGTGCTCTGGAAACAGCAAATTCTGTAATTATTGCTTTTTGTTTCCATGGTAACAGGAAAAATATCTAAAATGAAAACTCCCCCATAGCAAAAAGCACTACCTACTCTAAGATCACTAGATTGACGTGTGTACAAAGTTTTACGAAGTTATGGAGTAATGCTTCAGAAACGGCAAATTTTGTAATTTTAGCTTTTTGTTTGCATGGAAAATGAAAACTTCCCCATAGCAAAAGGCACTACTACACCACTTATAGATTGACATGTGTACAAAGTTTCTCGATGTTACCCCTGACAGTTTTGGAGATGTGCTTCAGAAGTGGCAAAATTGGTAGCTTTGCCTATTAGTTTCTTTAATAATAGAACAAGAAATGTCACTTGTTAGTGTCACATGGTCTGTGAAAATAATGATATATTTTATAATAGGTAGCAATGGATCCATCAATATCAAGAGTCATGGACTGACGTTTCAGACTAAACATGCAATTTTTATGTTATTGGGTTTTTTTTACATTAAATTGTGACCTTGACATTTGAGTAACCTTGACCTTAACATCTGTAAAGAGCTGGGTATTTTTACAGGTAAATGCAGGTGACACATCATCATGACATGTTGATCACTTGTGTCAAGCTATTTTAATATCCCTCCATGTATGACAAAGTTACAGACCAGACATTAAATATCAAACAAATCTGAAAGTGTGACCTTGAACTCTGAGGTAAGGTTCTGGGTCTTAAAACGACACTTTGTCATGTCATGTTGATCAATTGAGCCATGTGTTTTTGAAATCCATCCATGTATGATAAAGTTACAGACTGGACTTAAAATCTCAAATAGACTCAAAAGTGTTGTCAAACAAACTCAAAGTGTGACCTAGATCTTTGAGGTATGGGTGTGCGTCTTACGTGCGACACATCAACATGTCATCTTGATCAATTGAGCCAAGTTAAAAACGAAGTTACAGACCAGACAAGAAATATCAAACAAATTTGAATTGTGACCTTGACCTTTGAGGAAAGGTTCTGGGTCTAACACGCGACATTTCATCATGTCATGTTGATCAACTGAGTCAAGTGTTTATCCATAGGTGACAAAGTTACAGCCCAGACAAGAAATCTCATACAGACTGAAAGTGTTGTCAAACAAAGTTAAATTGTGACATTGACATTTGAAGTGAGCGTCTGGGTGTTACGCGCAACATGGCTTTATGTTATGTTGATCATTTGAAGCAAGTATAAAATTCATAAAATCCATCTATGCATGACAAAGTTACTGGCCGGACACGAAATCTCACAAAGACTCAAACATTTGTCAAACAAACTCAAAGTGTGACCTTGACCTTTGAGGTATGGGTGTGGGTCTTACTTGCGACAGGTCATCATGTTATGTTTATCATTTGTAGCAAGCACGGCTTCTAAAATCACAGTTTTCTTTTCAAAATTAAATAAAATATCGGTCCAGATATTTTCTATCAGTCGTATAAAATGACCCTTACCATGCTATACTAAGCTGTGAAATATGTCTTGCGGCAATACCATTTTGAATAAGCTATAACCAATAGTAGGGGAGTTTTTCGTAAGAGTCTATCACTACATAACATGCATATGATGTGTGATCAGCGACCCATAATGTTCATCAAAACAGTAGTTTTGCTTTGTTAATTGTGTTTAAATTTTGGGGGTGGGGGTTCACTACTGACACCAGAATGACATGTATACAAAGTTTTGTGAAGTTACCTTGAACAGTTCTGGAGTTGTGTTCTGGTAATGCTTTCAATTGCATGGACAGTACCAAATTTAATTTTTTTTTTGGCGGAGGATAAAAAATTGAAACTGAACAAAGAGCAGTAACACCAGTTGCTGAGACAATGAGGTTAAACAATTTGGAACTAAACTCAACGACCATGTCTCCTAAAGTTTAGACAATATTTACTCATACAAAGAAGCAAAAATTTCCAAATTTATGACATTATTTTATTACAGTCCCAGGACCATAACTCCTGAGTTACTGGGAAATAAGGACTGGTTATCAAACGTGGCCAGTAAACACAGTGACCATACTGTCTGGTGAAGTACTCAAGTTGGAGAGGCTGAACATAGCAAATTTTGGAACTGTATAACAATCAAAGGGCCATAACACTGGACTTACTGGCAAGACCATGCTGTTTACCGATCATGGCTGGGAATACAAAACATGTCTTGCCAATATATATTGTGACCTGGTGAAAACTGGAGAGTGGAAGTTGCCGATAGGGACAATATATAACAAATATAACAATTCAAGACTTTAACTTAAGAGGTACAGGGGTTAGTAAAATGGGTTATTAATCTTAGTCAAGACATTTATCAATAGATATTGTGATATTGTGACCAAGTTTGGTGGAGATTGGATTATAATTTAATACTCAATTTCAGTGAAGACAATATTTTGTCAGACATCAATATTTCTGACGACCGCATTGACCAATTGGATTTGAAAAACCAAAAGATCTAGCTCTGGATTCTGTTCTAAAGTTAGGGTTAAAGAATCAGACCAGGAATCATGGGGTCGTGGGTTTGGATCTCAGTCACGGCTATCTGTGTTGTCCTTGAGCAGGACATTTTATCCACAAATGCTTAGCATATGCTTCTTCAACCCAGAAGAACTTGTTTCTCATTCCCGTTAACTAAGTAGAACTTTATTGGTATTCAAGGTTACTTCCAGAATTATGGTAACCATTATATTCAAGACAACTTCCAGTGACTTTTATTTATTGTTTCTAATGTTACTCTGAGATACTTACTTGAATACTATTATAATTGTATCCAAGGAAACTACTGATAACTCACTTGACCTGTGTCTGGGATCACTGGAAGAGACATAGACATTTTGTATCCTAGGTTTCTGTCACAAACTTACAGGACTTGACCTGTATCTAGGGTCACTGGAAGACACATAAATATTTTGAATCCTAGATTTTTGTCACAAACTTACAGGACTTGTATCCAAGGTTACTGCCAAGAGCTATAATCTGTAGATTTTCCCAGTAGCCATGAAGGTCAGTCAGCTTGGTAAATGTAAATGTTTTCAAAGGAAACACAACCCCTTCTGGTATCTTTGTCTTGTTATAGCCGCGGCAAGATTCCCGAGTGTCAAGTAATGATGTGTTCTGGTGGATGTACACAAACGTCTGCAAAATAATAAAACAGTATGTGAAACATTTGAAAAACATAATAATAAAAATTAATTCTTGATAAATAATGAAAGTAATATACTCCAGAAAAAGTTTTTTGTAGTATGTGACATATTGTAGTTCAGAGGTCAAGATTTTTCAATGACCTAGTTTTGATAATGGTTATCTAAGGCTTCACAGTACAGAAAATATGCTCTGGACAAAGGACAAAGCTTTCTTTTATATAGATCAAGGGTCAGCATATAGGTTATATTGACCTTGTTTTGGTATGTGTCACTCCACCTTTCCTAGATGTATCTGCAAAGCAATTATGGTCATCCTGGGTATTACAGTATAGGAGATATGCTGCAGACAACAGATTGGATGGATGGACGGACAGACAAACCTAAAGTTCCCATCGTAGGACAGGTGGGGGACTAGTAACAACACCAACCTGGTCTCTATCTTTGAGAACCTCTTTGCCAAAAGAGAGGAGCCCCATCTCAGACATGTAGCCACACAGCTCCATAAAGGACTGAGTGTATTTCTTGGAGTGCAGTAGCTGCTGGGATATCTTGAAGGGTAGATTGATCACTGGATAGAACCGATGCTTTTTGTGGTTCAGTATCTCTGGTAGACCTGCAATCTAAATGGATAAAGGCATAATTACTTATAATCTGACACAGGTGAGAAATTAATTAATATTCACTCATATTCTGACACAGGAGAGTAATTAATTAATATTTACTCATAATCTGACACAGGTGAGTAAATAATTAATATTTACTCATAATCTGACACAGGTGAGTAAAAAATTGATATTTACACATAATCTGACACAGGTGAGTAATTAATTTTCTCTGATAATCTGACAAACATGAGTAAGTAAGTATTATCAAAAATTTTCTCATAGTGTCCCTTTGTCTGTGTTTACTCATATTTACTCATAATCTGTCACAGGTGAGTAATTAATATTTACTCACAATCTGACTCAGGTGAGTAACTATTATTACTCAAAATCTGACACAGGTGAGTAATTAATTAATATTTACCAATAAATAATCTGACACATTTGAGTAATTAATATTTACTCTCAATCTAACACAGGTGAGTAATCAATGGATCTGACACAGGTGAGAAATTAATTAATATTTACTCATAATCTGCCACAGGTGTGTAATCAATTAATATTTACTCATAATCTGACACAGGTGAGTAATCAATTAACATTTACTCATAATCTGACACAGGTGAGTAAATAATTGATATTTACACATAATCTGACACAGGTGAGTGATTGATTTTCTCTGATAATTTGACAAAGATGAGTAAATAAGTATTATTAAAAATTTACTCATAGTGTCCTATTGTCTGTGTTACAGACCCTAAACCGCTCAAGTACCCCATAATTGCACTCCGTTTGTGCTCAGTTTGCACTCCGTTCGCGCTTAGTTCGCGCTCTGTTTGCGTGCACTCTATTAAACGCGATTAATTTAATGCACTCACAAACGCAAGTATTCACTCATGAGCGCTGTATAGCTGAGTGCTCTATTTAATACTCCTCTTAGCGTTCGCTTCGTTCAGCGTTCACTCAAGGTTCAGTTCGCTCAGTTCGGTTTCCAGCCCATAACCAATCGCAACATCTCAACTCTTTAAAAATGATTCTATATTGACTTTTTAATTTAATCTATTCCAATGGAGCAATAAAATATATCCATGGGATTTAGTAAAGGTAAATTAATTCATAATCCGATTGTTTGTCTACATATTATGTCACCCGCTGGGCGAAAGGTTGAACTTGTATCGATAGTAGGCATGTTTAACGGAAGTGTCTATATTTTGATAGGTGGTCAGTGGTCTGGGTGATCAAAGAATATCGCACGTTATACCGGCTTCTGTTATCCAGACCGACATGTGTTTGCGTCAGTATCTTCTTTGATATACCGTAAGCCGTTTGTTATAGGAAAGCAATAAAGTTTGTCCATAAAACTCAATACTTTTTTATACATCATCAACATGACCAAAATATATTGTTATTAATAATTAAATTTAATTAATAATTCCATACTGTTGATACTTCGTTGGCCGTATAATAATCCATAAATCTACTCAGTGTAAGCAGTGACTTAACAACATGTGGATATATCACTGGTTTTGTTAATGTTCAAACTAAAATAAGCTTAATAATCAATAATATGCACTGCATGGGTGATGAAAAATTTATTATAATCCATGCGATGCAATTCAACATTATAATAAATGAATTTTGAAAAATAATAATCTTGTATTGTTTTCTCGATTTGGGTCCGAATGTAGCTTCACTAAACTTAAAAAGATATTCTGATATTTTATGTTTTATAATTATTTTCGTCATTATTATGTATATAAATATACTTGCAATGAACTTTTTTCAGTGGGTTTCTCAAATTATTCTTTTACTGATAGTATGCTTTATGTTAATATATTATTTAAAATGACAAACTATATTAAACTTGTTTGATACTACACCCACTGTGCTATACCGCTAATTATATGACACGCAGCAACACACCCGTGGTGTTAATTACGTTATGTCACATGCCAGTGAGAGCCATGTCAATTAAGTTATATGCTAAAGACTTATAGACTTATCGGTCTATTGACCACGGAAGATATGTATGATTTCATTTTGATTGTAATTCGTGCCAGATGGATAAATCTTAATTGAGCCAACATTATGTGATTGAAAAGAAAAGATAAAAAAGAAAAACTACCAGCCAATTAACAACAAATAAAAAAATCATTTAAGATATTGGTTATTCGAAGTTTCAGAACGCTTAAGTATGTAAATATCATGATGTTAATATCATTAAATGAACAAACCGAAAACCCCACGCCAGTTCTGAATGAATGGTAGAAAGTGTGACATACACGGATTAAGGGATGTGTATTCAGGGCTGTCATTTTACCACAGCTGCCAAAGCGATTTCGTATAAAAACAGATCAGAATTGTTAATTTACAAAAATAAAACAATCCTACAATTTTAAAACTAATAAAAATTAAAGACATGTCTCTAAATAATTCCTTGTAAAAATGTAGTATTTTATTTGTATTATTTTTTACTTTCATTATTTGTTTTATTTTTTTTAATATTATTATCATTGGAGCTATTGTTATAATATACATATTGCCTTATTGATTTGTCACAGCTTTTATATTGGATACATGCGTACGTGCATCTGGTCATTCGTTCATAATAATTATATTACTATTATGAAGGCAGAGTTGCATGGCAATCATCAAAACAGATACCCATGGTGAGAACCACATGTGTGTCAATAAATAGTTAATTAGTGATTTATCGGTCCATTGATCACGAAGAACCCTGCCGGTGTAATTTTCATTTTGATTATAATTTGTGCCAGATGAATGAATCTTTATTTAACCCGCAGCATGTGATTGGATAAGAAATATATAGTCAAAATCAATACCAAAATATGCAGATTTTTTTATAATATTATTATTATTATTATCATTATTATTAATATCTATTATATATGTTATTATTATTTATTACTATTATTACTAATATTATTAATATTATTGTTATTATTGCTATATTATTATATTATTATATTATTATTATCTGAGTATTTTTTCTTCTTTGTTATTATTATTATTATTATTCTTATTATTATTATTGTTGTCATTTCTTACTTGTTGCCCCTTTCACAGCTTTTATAATGGCTTAATTGTTACGTGTTTACGTGCACGTGATCAGGCGCATCGATTTTGTTGGAAAGCGGGAAAACAATATATTTACTATTTTATAGGCAGTGAATACATGTTCTTTTTTGTTAATTTAAACCTTCCTCGTGATCAAAAACTGTTCTTTAGCCAATATAAAATCACAACTGCAAAAAGGTCACCTAGAAATTTACGTTTACTAGTTTTTATTTCCTGTGTCTAATGTGTTATTTCGGTCTGTCGTGTTAATTCGGCATACATACATTTATTTTTCTTTAATTTAATTTAGCTTGATTGTAAAGTAAGCTCGGAGCTTATGCAGATCGTTCTCCAGTGCATTCCCTTATTAGATCTGGTACTGAATTGTGTTCGAGAGGTCGGGTAGAGCCTGGGTCAAACTCGCGACCTCTGCCGTCTGAAGCCAGCACCCTATCTGCTGTACTACTGACCCACTTTATATTTTAGAATACAATTAATTTATTACTATTATTTTAATGAGATGTGCACGAGTATAATGTTTCCACTTTAATTGCAATATAACAGTTTTACGTACATTTGTTCACAACTAAGCACAAACTCAGTGTAACTATGTTTGGGGAAAATATAAAACTAAAGTCCAAATTAAATTGAAAATTGGTAAAAATTTTTTTTGCCAAAATACCCAAACAAACAGAATCATAATCATATAATTTTCCGCATATCTATGTTTTGTTTGATTCACGCATGCTTTGATATTTTTGTATTTGGAGCAGTATACGCTTAAATCGAAATAAAGTACATGTTTTGTATGTTCTATAACTAATTTATATCGAAATAACACGGAAAATAGTAAGTTCATATGACATCTTTTCGAATTGATATTTTCACAATATATATAATTATTTATATTTTTGTTGCGCAAACCAAATCATGCTTAAACATGCAACTAAATTAGCCTTGAAACCGTAGATAACCATTGATGTGTCGTCTGTTGTATAATAGGTATTTTAAACAATATTGTATTGATCCGCTAAATATTGATATGTATGTTATAATTGATAAATTGTTGACCAAAATAAGTTTTATCATGCGTTTTACAATAAAACATTAATATAAACTACATGGTTTATATTTATGTGAAAGAAAATTTCTTTTTTATCTTGATTTTAAGTATCGACTTCACGATCTAATAATGAAAAAAGAGTGTATCCGAATGAACGAGTGCACTCAGTAGCGCACGCATAGTTCTGTTATCAGTTTCATACTGTGTCTAGCGTTTACTACATATACTGCGCATCTGAGTGCACTCAGCGTATCTGAGTGCATTCAGCGTGTCTGAGTGCACTGAGTGCACTCGATCTATTTCATGCGTTCAGGAGTGCGTTTATTATTCAAAATCCAGTGTTTGCTTACGGTCCAGGTCCGCTCCGTCAGCACTCAATCTGCGCTCCGTTCGCGCTCCGTCTGCGCTACGCTCGTGCTCCACTTACGCTCTGAGTGCATTCCGTTTGCGTGCAATTGGGGTACTTGAGCGGTTTAGGGTCTGTAACGTCAGGGAAATGTAGTGCTCATTTCAAACTTGGGGTAAATTTTCTGCACACAATATATGCAATTAAGTAGAAATGGTGTATTTGATGCTGGATTAAATAAATACTTTCTAATTATTTTTAGTATGATAAGGCAAATACAATGAATGTAAAAACTAATAAACAATGTCAAGACATTGAGAAAACAAGATTTTAACCGACAATGAGTGGAGAACAATTCAGCAAAAAGAAAAAAAATTAAATTATCTGGGACTGAACAATGTTTCTTATTAACTAATGAACTAGAATGTTAATTCATTTAATTTGGACACTGATTAGAGATGAAATCAGCACAGCCCTGTTAGTGCACCAAAGTAAAAACTACAGCACAGATCGTTTAATCATGTATAACCATGGCTGGAAACCATGACAGGTAAACCTTGTAGACTGACAAGTACATGTATCCTTCAGCTCATCTTGTAAGACAAGTGAAAGTTTCCTTCTCCCTGGTTAATAGATAGGTATTTAGTTTTTATTCATTTCAAGAAGTCTAGTTTATAGGGAAAATTTACAAACATTGAAATACCCTAGTCAATTGTCTTATTGCTCTGCAGGCATAATGACGGCGACTGTGTTATAAATAGCTGAAGTATCTCCTAGCAGGTGCACCTGTGTCTACAATTTGGCAATGGTCAATATGCGTTGCTAAGCGGAAACCCTAGCAAAATTCATTTCGGTCACAATTTCAATGTGATATAGTAATTACTCTTGCTTCTTCTTCTTTGTAAAATCAAGTACTTGATGTGGCATATGATAAACTTGTCAAGGCCCCATGTCATATTCCAGAAGTTTCCAGGCCCCTGTTTAATTTTCAAGGACTTTTCATCAAGAAGTGAAAACCTCAGTGGTGAAAGTTTACAGGTCATTAGATGACAGTGCTTTTGAGCACTCATACACATGTTTTACCTTAAGAAAAACACTGAGCAGAATTTACTTCAGCTGCAACTGACAGAGAATATAGTGACACCTGTCTTAAGCAGCCAGTCAAGTGACAGAGCAAAAGTGACCTTTTAAGACAGATTGCTGCTCTGAAAGCATAGAAACTGGATATAGCAAATGTGGCTGTTTAAGACAATTATCTGCTTAATAGAGGTGACCACTTGCACAGGTTTGACTATATGCTGAAATTACAAATTCTTGATCAGTTTCTTCAGAGTATTATAACTTTTGACTTACATCATAACAGACATTGACGATCTGACAGAAGAGTGAGACAGGAAGGTTCAGTAGCACGTCACTGATGAGACACCAGCCATTTGGATAACCTGAAACAAGAAAAGATTGATTGATTGAATATTTAGCATCATTTTTATGCCATCAAGGGCTAAAAGACTGGGATCCTGGGTTGCATTTCACAAACAAGAGGCCCAAGAGGGCCTGAGGACGCTCTACTGACTCATGAACCCTCGGGGCGGGGTCATATTTAACCCTAGGGACACCATTTGAACAAATCTAACAATACTATAGTGGGTCATCATTACTACATAAACACTTTGAAAATATATTGGGCCGTTCATGAGAAGAAGATTTTAAGTTTTGGATTATTTTTAGTAATGGTGGCCATCTTGAATTTCAGATAAAAAAAAAATTTCTGTATTGTCTCCTATGCAACAGAAACATGCATGTGAATTTAATTGGCCTAGTGGTTTCAGAAAGGAACAAAGAAAAAGAGAATTTTCTGTTTTCCCATAGTATCCCTATGTAAAACCAAGTCCCCTTACAGGGCCCCTATAAATTTTAGCCCCTTAATTCTTATCTGCAATCAAACCCTACACATAGGGATAATTTATGCCAAATATTAACAAATCTGACATACAGGTTCTCAAGAAAACGATTTTAGTAATTCCCCATTTTTACCATTTTGGGACCCCTCCTGGCCTCTTAAGACAGTGTAACCCAGTCATTTTTACAAATCTGAACCTCCTTCACCAAACAATGCTTCTATGAAGATAGAGGCAAAATCATTTCCATTTATTACAAAAAAAAAAAAAAAAAAAAAAAATATTATAGTAACATGTGTCCCCTAATTGAACCCTCGGGGCGGGGTCATATTTAACCCTACGGACACCATTTAAACAAATCTAACAATACTATAGTTGGTCATCATTACTACATAAACATTTTGAAAATCTGTTTGGCCATTCATGAAAAGAAGATTTTTTAAGTTTTGGACTATTTTTAGTAATGGTGGCCATCTTGAATTTCAGATCGAAAAAAAAATCTTCTGTATAGTCTCCTATGCAACAGAAACATGTATGTGAAGTTTCAGTTCAATTGGCCTAGTGGTTTCAGAATAAATGAAAGAAAAAGAGAATTTTCTGTTTTCCCATATTATCCCTATGTAAAATTCTAAGTCCCCTTACAGGACCCATATAAATTTTAGCCCCTTTATTCTTATCTGCAATCAAACCCCTACACATAGGGATAATTTATGCCAAATATTAACAAATCTGACATACCAGTTCTCAAGAAAACGATTTTAGTAATTCCCCATTTTTACCCTTTTGGGGCCCCTCCTGACCTCTTAAGACAGTGGAACCCAGTCATTTTTACAAATCTGAACCTCCTTCACCAAACAATGCTTCTGTGAAGATATAGGCAAAATCATTTCCATTTTTAAAAAAAATAAAAAAATATTATAATGACATGTGTCCCCTAGTTGAATCCTCGGGGCAGGGTCATATCTAACCCTAGGGACACCATTTGAACAAATCTAACAATACTATAGTTTGTCATCATTACTACATAAACATTTTGAAAATCTGTTGGGCTGTTCATGAGCAGAAGATTTTTTAAGTTTTGGACTATTTTTAGTAATGGCGGCCATCTTGAATTTCAGATAAAAAAAAAAAATCTTCTGTATAGTCTCCTATGCAACAGAAACATGCATGTGAAGTTTCAGTTTAGTTGGCCTAGTGGTTTCAGAATAAATGAAAGAAAAAGAGAATTTTCTGTTTTCCCATAGTATCTCTATGTAAAATTCTAAGTCCCCTTACAGGGACCCTATAAATTTTAGCCCCTAAATTCTTATTTGCAATCAAACCCCTACACATAGGGATAATTTATGCCAAATATGAACAAATCTGACATACCAGCTCTCAAGAAAACAATTTTAGTAATTCCCAATTTTTACCCTTTTGGGGCCCCTCCTGACCCCTTTAGACAGTGGAACCCATTCATTTTTACAAATATGAACCTCCTTCACCAAACAATGCTTCTGTGAAGATATAGGCAAAATCATTTCAATTTAAAAAAAAAAAAAAAAAAAAAAAAAAAAAAAAAAATATTATAATGACATGTGTCCTCTAATTGAACCCTCGGGGCTGGGTCATATCTAACCCTAGGGACACCATTTGAACAAATCTAACAGTACTTTAGTTGGTCATCATTACTACATAAACATTTTGAAAATCTGTTGGGCCGTTCATGAGAAGAAGATTTTTTAAGTTTTGGACTATTTTTAGTAATGGCGGCCATCTTGAATTTCAGATCGAAAAAAAAAAATCTTTTGTATAGTCTCCTATGCAACAGAAACATGCATGTGAAGTTTCAGTTTAATTGGCCTAGTGGTTTCAGAGAAAGTGCTGCTAACAGACGACAGATGACGGACGACAGACAACGCTCCATCGCATAAGCACTTCTGGCCTTTGGCCAGTAGAGCTAAAAAAAACTTACAATTAAAATCAGTCGTAAACATAAAATAACAAAAATGCATAATAGTTTTAATAGTCATCCACATGAATTTGTGATTGTATTTTCAGAAAATTTACTATTTTCTGAATATTTCAATCAAGTTTGGTTTCATTTGGAGTAACATATAAAATATTATGAACAATACTTACTTTACGTTTACAACCTATTTTTATCGTAAGTCTTTGTGTGAAATGCAGCCCAGGAAGGTTAATCTGTACTCGAGCACACACTATCTGTGCAAGTAAATGATAACTTTCCAAATTGAATCAGTGGTGAGAGATAAATGATAATGAGACTCAATGGTGTATATAAACCATAATGAGATTGTGGCCGGGTGGGGATTCGAACCCACAACCCATAGATTGATAGTAAGACGCACTAACGACTGAGTTAATCGAGCTCGGCGAGAAGAGAAGAAACAAGAAAAATGTTAACACTGTACGACACATACACCCAGAAATGCTGTAATAGATTATTGTTGTTATAATGTGTCAAATCATGCTAAGCATGTTGAGGTGATGTTTATAAAAAGATTCATGCGTATTAAGCATATAACCTACCATGCTCCTTTCTAGAATTACAACGATTCTTCAAATTGTATATAACAAACATCTTTTTGAACTTTTTTGTTTGCAAATTGACCATATTAACATTAACTTTGAAGTGTGATAAACTATAACAAAACAATACAGCAGTTACTTTGACTTCAGTGTAGAATTATATCTGTTATTTATTTTTTATTTTACATTAATTGTGAAACAAATTCTTAACCCCTGAATCTTGAATCTAATGCTTTACCAATAGACCACACACTCCTCATAAATCTATTTAATGTATTTTGCATAACAGTTGGAGCTTTACATACAAACAATGGATAACATCAACATACCAGAGTGTACTGGTATTGGAGGTAAACATACAAGAGTGTACGGGTATTGAGGGTAAACATACCAGAGTGTACAGGTATTGGGGGTAAACATACCAGAGTGTATGGGTATTGGGGGTAAACATACCAGAGTGTACAGGTATTGGGGGTAAACATACCAGAGTGTATGGGTATTGGGGGTAAACATACCAGAGTGCACAGGTATTGGGGGTAAACATACCAGAGTGCACAGGTATTGAGGGTAAACGTACCAAAGTGTACGGGTATTGGGTGTAAACATACCAGAGTATACGGGTATTGGGGGAAAACATACCAGAGTGTACGGGTATTGGGGGTAAACATACCAGAGTATACGGGTATTGGGGGAAAACATACCAGAGTGTACCGGTATTGAGGGTTAACATACCAAAGTGTATGGGTACTGGGGTAAAACATACCAGAGTGTGTATGGGTATTGGGGGTAAACATACCAGAGTGTACAAGTACTGGGAGTAAACATACCAGAGTGTGTATGGGTATTGGGGGTAAACATACCAGAGTGTATGGGTACTGGGGGTAAACATACCAGAGTGTACAAGTACTGGGGGTAAACATACCAGAGTGTGTACGGGTATTGGTGGTAAACATACCAGAGTGTACGGGTATTGGGGGTAAACATACCAAAGTGTACAAGTACTGGGGGTAAACATATCAGAGTGTACAGGTATTGGGGGTAAACATACCAGAGTGTATGGGTATTGGGGGTAAACATACCAGAGTGTGTATGGGTATTGGGGGTAAACATACCAGAGTGTATGGGTACTGGGGGGGGGGGGGTAAACATACCAGAGTGTACAAGTACTGGGGGTAAACATACCAGAGTGTGTATGGGTATTGGGGGTAAACATACCAGAGTGTACAGGTATTGGGGGTAAACATACCAGAGTGTGTATGGGTATTGGGGGTAAACATACCAATGTGTATGGGTACTGGGGGTAAACATACCAGAGTGTGTATGGGTTGGGGATAAACATACCAGATTGTATGGGTATTGGGGGTTAACATACCAGAGTGTACAAGTACTAGGGGTAAACATACCAGAGTGTGTATGGGTATTGAGGGTAAACATACCAGAGTGTATGGGTATTGGGGGTAAACATACCAGAGTGTACAAGTACTGGGGGTAAACATACCAGAGTGTACAGGTATTGGGGGTAAACATACCAGAGTGTATGGGTACTGGGGGTAAACATACCAGAGTGTGTATGGGTATTGGGGGTAAACATACCAGAGTGTAGGGGTACTAGGGGTAAACATTCCAGAGTGTACAGGTATTGGGGGTAAACATACCAGAGTGTACGGTATTGGGAAACATACCAGAATGTACTGGTATTGGGGGTAAACATCAACAAACCACAGTGTACGGGTATTGGAGGTAAACATCAACATACCAGATTGTACAGGTATTGGGAGAAAAACATCAGCATACCAGAGTGTACAGGTATTGGGGGTAAACATCAGCATACCAGAGTGTACAGGTATTGGTTGTAAACACCAGCATACCAGAGTGAACAGATATTGGGAGTAAACATAAACATACCAGAGTGTACAGGTATTGGTGGTACATGTAAACATCAACATACCA
This sequence comes from Panopea generosa, assembly GCA_029582155.1. Lineage (NCBI taxonomy): Eukaryota > Metazoa > Mollusca > Bivalvia > Adapedonta > Hiatellidae > Panopea > Panopea generosa. The sequence goes on along the minus strand of CM055903.1, from coordinate 69,941,576 downwards.
GAGTGTACAGGTATTGGTTGTAAACATCAGCATACCAGAGTGAACAGGTATTGGGAGTAAACATCAACATACCAGAGTGTACAGGTATTGGGAGTAAACATCAACATACCAGAGTGTACAGGTATTGGGAGTTAACATCAACATACCAGAGTGTACAGATATTGGGAGTAAACATCAACATACCAGAGTGTATAGGTATTGGTGGTAAACATCAACATACCAGAGTGTACAGGTATTGGGAGTAAACATCAACATACCAGAGTGTACAGGTATTGGTGGTACATGTAAACATCAACATACCAGAGTGTACAGGTATTGGGAGTTAACATCAACATACCAGAGTGTACAGGTATTGGTGGTAAACATCAACATACCAGAGTGTACAGGTATTGGGAGTAAACATCAACATACCAGAGTGTACAGGTATTGGGAGTAAACATCAACATACCAGAGTGTACAGATATTGGGAGTAAACATCAACATACGAGAGTGTACAGGTATTTGGAGCAAACATCAACATACCAGAGTGTACAGGTATTGGGGGTAAATATCTTCTCCATGTGTTCTCATCAAAGTAGATGTGTGGCTCCCTACACACACTTTCTACTTCTGTACTTTGCTCCTTCACTTCCACCTGAAAGAAACATGTTAAAACAACTTCAATCCTCATCCAGTGTATAAACATTATTTCATCCTGTCAAGAAGAATACCATTTACTTTATACATAATTATTTGTTTATGTACAATTAGAGCAACTTTAATTTACCATTCCTGATTCCAAGGCAAGTCAATATATGCAAGGTTATCTGGGTAAACACAGGTCGTAGTCAACACTTCTTGGGTCAAGGTTCATGGAGATATAGAAATATCGCAAAAGTTTAAACTGATTACACACCTACTTTCTTAAGTCAAAATTTCAGTAACAACTAGTTATATAACAAGCATATTCTTTTGATAATGGAAAAGGAAGTTAATGGAAAGAAAACAGTATAAATTTTTTTTTTTCACTACTTTCTACACTAATTTATACACACCTTGTTTATTAAAGGTCGCAATATTAACCACTTCTGCGTTGCTTTTTTCATTTCAAAATCAGGGAGGGATTATTGGTACTTTTACAACTTCATCAAGCTGCCTTATTTTACAACCAGGGAGGGATTATTGGTACTTTAACAACTTCGTCAAGCTGCTTTATTTTACAACCAAGGAGGGATTATTGGTACTTTTACAACTTGGTCAAGCTGCTTTATTTTACAACCAGGGAGGGATTATTGGTACTTTAACAACTTCATCAAGCTGCCTTATTTTACAACCAGGGAGGGATTATTGGTACTTTTACAACTTGGTCAAGCAGCTTTATTTTACAACCAGGGAGGGATTATTGGTACTTTTACAACTTGGTCAAGCTGCTTTATTTTACAACCAGGGAGGGATTATTGGTACTTTTATAACTTGGTCAAGCTGCTTTATTTAACAACCAGGGAGGGATTATTAGTACTTTTACAACTTGGTCAAGCTGCTTTATTTTACAACCAGGGAGGGAAAATTGGTACTTTTACAACTTGGTCAAGCTGCTTTATTTTACAACCAGGGAGGGATTATTAGTACTTTTACAACTTGGTCAAGCTGCTTTATTTTACAACCAGGGAGGGAGTATTGGTGCTTTTACAACTTGCTCAAGCTGCTTTATTTTACAACTAGGGAGAGATTATTAGTACTTTTACAACTTGGTCAAGCTGCTTTATTTTACAACCAGGGAGGGATTATTGGTACTTTTACAACTTGGTCAAGCTGCTTTTTTTTACAACCAGCGAGGAAATATTAGTTATTTTACAACTTGGTCAAGCTGCTTTATTTTACAACCAGGGAGGGATTATTGATACTTTTACAACTTGGTCAAGCTGCTTTTTTTTTACAACCAGGGAGGAAATATTAGTTATTTTACAACTTGGTCAAGCTGCTTTATTTTACAACCAGGGAGGGATAATTGGTACTTTTACAACTTGGTCAAGCTCCTTTATTTTAAAATCAAGAAGTAAGATACTGCATTGAACAAAATCTTATCTAGAACGGCATGTGATTCTTTGGTGAAAAATTTATTTGTTTGAATTGTAGCATCACATTTATGCAATCAAGACCTTACAAACAATCAGTTAACCTAACCACTCTTTCCTGGGACCCTGGAAGGTTAACAAGTCATGAGTACAACCTCTCCTCAAGTAATTGGTAGCTTGAAACAGTGATGAAAGACACATGACTATGAGATTCAATGTTGTATGTCAATGACAGTGCTCCAAATAAGCACCATTTGGTGGTACTTAAGAATTTAAATTTCTGAAAAAAGCATTGGAAGAAGCATTGGATTCTGACACTTTCAGTGTTGACTGGTTTATTTATATAAGCAATTTGATTAAAATGTTCATTATATCCTTAACATTTTGAAAATAAGCATTGTATTATACTAATTTAAGGAGTAAAATACTCGTTTGAAGAAAAGCTTATCTGGAGCACTGCAATGATCACAGAGACTGTGGTAAGTCGTGAACTGAATCTCTTGATTGACAGTCAGATCCGCTACTGACTGCACTCAACGGTCCCACCTTAAATAATCAAGTTCCTTCAGTGTATCACAAATAACATAAGAGCTATGTTTACCAAATCATCAGCATTTCTTGTGGTCACATCAACTTCTGGTTCTTTCTTAGAAGAACTCTGCTGGTTCTCTGTAGATACAGGTGTCTGTTTAGGTGTCTGTTCAGGTGTCTGTCCAGATGCTTGTATAATCAGATCAGATTCATTGTTTAGCGCAATCTGGTTCCCATGTGTGTCATAGCATAGATGAAACAGGTACTGGTGGGCGGCTTGAATACGCAACATTTTGGGGAGAAGACCGTACCTCTCGCCAGCTTTCTGTTATAAGTCATAGTAGCAATAGCTCAATACTTAAAATACAAAATTGAACAATATAAAGCCTACATTGTTTGCATAAAAAAGGCGTTAATAATTGTATAACTGGTAGGTTTTATTTATTATTAATTGAGCAGATCTTCAACCACAGTCTATGTGCAGGTTACTGTTAAAAGGAGAATATGAGGAAAACATGCTAGAAATGTCTAAAAAATAAAATCATTTTTAGAATAGATAGAAAGCATCTCATTATCATTTAGGAATACAATCCAAATGGTTTGATATGTTGAATCAAAACCGAAACGTGATATAATTGATAATTAATTTGGAGCGCAAAACTTGAAATGAAATCAATAGACAGCACTTAAATACCTTCACATCGTCATGTGGTCTCTTTCTAAGATGAAACATGTTTCACTAGGCGCAAACCTGTATTATGATCATATCAAAATCTAGATGTAATCATTTTACTCATTTAATAAGTCACAAAATATGTTGCAATTTTAAGCGGGAAAACTATTTTAGTCTAACCTAGGCATGACATATTGGAAAAAATGTTTTAGCCATTTTTAAAATTGTGAAAAATCCTGATAAATTCCCTTTAAAAGCAATATTTACAGCTTAAGATGTGTATGTAAAGGTATCTCATTAATAACTGTGTTAACATGATCATTCTTACTGACAACATGATCATTCTTATTGACAACATGATCATTCTTACTGACAACATGATCATTCTTATTGACAACATGATCATTCTTACTGACAACATGATCATTCTTATTGACAACATGATCATTCTTACTGACAACATGATCATTCTTACTGACATGATCATTCTTACTGACAACATGATAATTCTTACTGACAACATGATCATTCTTACTGACAACATGATAATTCCTATTGATAACATGATCATTCTTATTGTCAACATGATCATTGTTATTGACAACATGATCATTCTTATTGACAACATGATCACTCTTATTTACAACATGATCATTCTTATAGTCAACATGATCATTCCTATTAACAACATGATCATTCTTATTGTCAACATGATCATTCTTATTGACAACATGATCATTCTTACTGACAACATGATCATTCTTATTGCCAACAGGATCATTGTTATTGACAACATGGTCATTCTTACTGACAACATGATCATTGTTATTGACAACATGATCATTGTTATTGACAACATGATCATTGTAATTGACAACATGATCATTGTTATTGTCAACATGATCATTCTTATTGACAACATGATCATTGTTATTGTCAACATGATCATTCTTATTGACAACATGATCATTCTTATTGACAACATGATCATTCGTATTGACAACATGATCATTCTTATTGTCAACATGATCATTCTTATTGACAGCATGATCATTCTTATTGTCAACATGATCATTCTTATTGACAACATGATCTTTCTTATTGTCAACATGATCATTCTTATTGACAACATGATCACTGTTATTGTCAACATGATCATTGTTATTGACAACATGATCATTCTTATTGACAACATCATTAATGAAAAACCTTAACAGACATATTCCGAAACTGTAAATATCATTTACAATAGTTTGATAATGTGGTTTTGTAATTCACCTGGTGTTCTTTTATCCATTCAGTTTTTATAATGAATAATTACGGTTTGACACAACCTTGATTATACTACAGGGCTTTCATTTGAAGCCTGGGCCAGGTTTTCCCCCCAGTTATTGTTACTTGAACACCTGTCTATATTCAGCTGAGTTTCTTCCATTTTTTGCAGAGGACCCCCAGACCCCACACTTCTACTTTTTCCTTTTACCCACCTACTTCAAAACTTAATGACAGCCCTGACTATACTATAGATTATATACATAGTTACATCCAGTTTTATGAGCAGAGGAAGGTCTCAGGTTCAAGTAACCACCCACTTCACTGTTCCCGAGACAATATCAAGGCTGCTCAGTCAGAGTAAAGAACAGAAATGTTACCCTGTCATATTTCATGGATGGGACTCTCTCACACAACATCCTGCGATACTCCTGGTGTTTCTGTATACTCTCCAAGGCAGACTTGGGAATATCCAGCATCATGTCCTGCAGTAATATACATAAATTACACATTAATTACTTACATTGCTTTATAGTTTTTGTTTTGGTTCCATTGCAAAATTGAAGATTGAAGATTTTGTGAATTGTTAGTTTTGTTTTTTAATTGGGTTTAACGCCATTTTCAACAAATTTCAGGTTATATATGGCATATCCAGTTATATTGGCGGAGGAAAGAGCTCAGACTAAGTCAGACTGAGTAGAACACAGTCCTTCTGCAAGTAACTGGCAAACATTCTCACATCAAATTTTTTTGAGCGAGCGGGACTCCAACCTACGACATTAACGGTCAGCGGTAAGTAATCTTAAGATGGCGCCACTCAGCAATGGATAACCCTAAAATGTTAGTATTATTATCATCATAATTTCACTGACTGAGAAGACTGTTCACCTAATTTCGCCTATATTGAATGGACTAAGCCTATGAAGCACTAAATGATGAGAAAAATGGGATTTATGTTTTCCAGCAGTATTCCCCTTTATTTGCTCATATGAATCATTCATACCAATAACGATACAAACAAATTTGACTTCTTGAGAAAAGATTTTTAAAAATTCATGATTTTATCCCTTTTTGGATCCCTGCTGGCTCCTTATGAATATTAAATCCCCTTTAAAGGACCCATATTCAACTGCTGACTGAACAATACTCCATACATCAAGATGACAAAACTACCGGTAATACCTAAAATAGATGAGATAAAAATAAAACATTTGGTTTTCCCTTAGTATTTCCATTCAAAATTTAAAGTCCCCTTACTGAACCCAATTCCCTTTATTTTAACAACTTAAATCCTATTTTTAGACATCATTTAAACCAAATATAAACAAATTTGCCTGGTTGGTTCTTGAGTAAGTATTTGTAAATTCAATGTTTTATCCATTTTTGAGTCTATCACCATGAAAAAACTATGAAAGAAAATCAGACAGGAATGAAGTGAAGATCAAATTTTGTAAGTTTACTCTTAATTTGATGTAACTGTAGGGGGAATGGACATCACATAAATGTGATATTAATAAAATATAGCAAATACATGTAGTGTAAGATGAAACTCACTCCTAAATCTACAGTTAGAGTGGCTGGAGTTTAATGGACATCATTATCTACTAATTAGTCAACTATAAGTCAATCAACAGTCATATTCTTATAAACACAAAACACCAGGGCTGCGTTCAGTTCAGTTAAACGTTTGCTAACATTAGCTAACATATTTTCCTGGACACTGTCTCAATATCATATAAATATGCAGAACGTGATAATTTTAGAGAAGAAAGGCATGAACATGTTTGCTGTTTCACGTGCTGAACACAGCCCGTATGATGAAAGAAATTCTTGGTGATTGCAACCACTTGTGATATATGCCACCTAAAGTCAAGATTAAAGAAAGGCCATAACGCTGGCAGATTAGAAGTGAGTGATCTATATGCATCTACACTTGATACTTGTGATCTCCGTGAAGTTTTGTCTCATTTAGATGGAATATGTGCGATTTAATATCACAAAGAAGTAAAACCTGTATAGACGACTGTTAAACAAAGCGATACGCCTCCCTAACTTTAAAGAAAACATAATTATCAACATGTTTAGCAGCAGCAACATCATCACCAATATCATCACCAATATCATCACCAATATCATAATTATCCTCATCATCACCTGCACCATTACCAGTTCCTTTTTTGTATATTAGCTTTCAAATATTTTCTACCTATTTATACAAACTTTGACATACTTTTTTACTGTTGGGATTTTTCGCAGCAGCCAACATTTTAGATCTGTTTTTCAACTCTTCCTTGGATATGCTGAAGTATCGAAGCTTGGCCTGGTCAATCATGCGTAACAAGATCTCGTGTTGTGGCCCCACCTCCGGGTCACATAAGTATGTCAACTGAAATAAGAGAACAATTGTCATGAGAATGGATAATCTCTTTACTTAATTTTATCTAAATTGAAAGTGTCATCTTAATATATATCATTTTATACTAATTTATTTCAACTCAATTGCATAGAAAGCTCAGAGCTTATATGAATCGCTCTCAGGTCCACTTCCTATGTAGAACCCGTACTGAGTGTTATGTTTTTGGGAGGCAGCAGGTCGAGCTGGAAACCAAACCCCCAACCTCTGATACGAGTCACCAACACTCTATCCACTACACTATGGCCCTGCTTTGCAGTATAATTCATATTAGAGCAGTGTAAAACTTCATTTAATGGTAGTTTTTACCAAAAATAAAGGAGGAGCCCATACATACAGTTGACATATGGTGTGATACTTCCTCTAGTCAAATTTAACCAGTAGCAGACTCCAAATGCTGAACACTGAGCAAGGAAGCTTCAAGTACCATTTTTCCAAGTCTATGGTATGATCCGGCAAGGAATCCTGTTTGGAATATGCTCTACACTGGATCACTGCTGCAATAATACTTTCAATTAAGCATGTTAAAAAACTATAGAGTTAAGGCAGATATCCAAGCTCTTTTGCTGACATAACAGAGGTTTACCCATACTAACCCATGTCCAACCTGGTTATTCAACTTGACATAAATTACCTACATGAATTCTAAAATCATACCTCTCTCTTTTTCTGGCCCATTGTTATAAAAGTTTGAATTGATCTGATTTTCTTCTCCTGTACGAGCGCAACAACCAAACGCTTCATGGATTTCTGATCCATCTGAAAACTTAGATTCATCTCCTTCTCCCTGTTCCTTATCAGCTGAAGACAGAGAGAACAAATGCAGTTATTTACATCTCACTACACAGTTATGCTCCTTTTTTTTCACAGTAACATGATTATTACGCTTAAAAAAAAAAGGCCTATGTAATTTGGTTTTTGAATATTTTCAAAATGGTTCATAGTGGTTGTGATTTCTTGCTGCAGATGAGTAGAGCAAAAGTTGGCATAGCATATAATGCATTTAGACATCACTGGTGTTAAATAAGTGACGTAAGCCAGTCAACCTACCAATTACTGTGCATTTTTATGTCAATATACATTCCTGCTATGAAAGAAAAATCCTATGTGGAATTCTTTTTTTACCATGGAAATCCTAGTCCTTATTTTATATAGAACCAAGAACGAAATTCAACTGTGTAGTGAGACCTTTATCACTAAGCAGTATAAGTACTAAACACAGACAGTTTACTGTCTTCTACCACAGTGTTCCAAAATATATAAAACAGTTTATTATAATTCATATGTAACTACCATACAAGTGCTTTTTTTTGTGGGAAATTATTTCTGCTATGCCTGTGGATTTCCACTGTAGCGCAGAAATAAATCCCGCAGACATTATATCACAATTCCCTGTTCAAAATATCGGGTATTCAATCGAGGCATCCACATTGGTGCATCTACCTGATTAACAAAGTGGTATAGGTAAGGTTTGTTATTTTAATATAAAATGAACATAGAAAATTTTCATCCCTTATACAGATATCCTGGTTGAGGATGATGATAATAATTGTCAGTCTGTCAGGTTTTATACTATACCCCATTTGCAGAATTTAAAAAAGCAAAATAAACCCATTTTGATAATTCTAAGATACTTTTTCACCAAAGGTATTCATACAGTACAAAACTTAATTCTCACTTTACCATTGCATAAATGTAAAACCCAAAAATTAAGACAACCTATTGAAAGGTAAAAATGAAGTCATTACGAACCGCAGAAAAAAACACTTATACGGAATTTTTAAAATGTTCAAAATATAACACAGTTCATTATACTTGATAATCATTAGTAACATTCATACCTTTAGAAGTCGAAACTGCTCAACAACTTTAATAGCTATGACCACCTCAATAATCCAGTTGGCTCGACGTATATGGCTCTCGGTAAGCATGGCTGAAATACAACATACATGTATATACTTGCAATCAAACTGGAAAAATTCTACATTTTTCTACATTGATACTATATTCAACTATGAAACATACAATCATGTAGTTAACATTTTACTTAATGAATAAATTCAATCCTTGTTTTTGGAATTTTCTATTGTTGTAAGAAGTGTTGATGACAATGTCCCCGAAGTGATTTGTGAAAGAACTTTTTTTTAAAGTGACCTTGACTTTGACGGATATTGGCCTTGCAGGTATGTATTATCATCTAATGGTGGCCATGGCTTGAACAAATTTGATAGAAACTCATTAGATGATACTATATGTAAAATATATAAGCTCCAGGCTTCGCACTTTTGGAGTAGAAGATTTTCGAAATTTCACAATTTTATCCCATTTTTGGGCCCCTGCTGGTCCCTTATTTATATCAAATTCCTTTTAAAGGACCCTGTCTCGACTGTTATGTCTAAGCAATGCTCCTGACATAAAGATAATTGAAATAATACCTAAATTAGATAAGAAAAACAAAATTTTTCGTTTTATCTATAGTATTCCTATGTAAAAATCAGTCCCCTTACTGTGTGCCCCAATCGATCCTAGCCCCTTTATTGGAATAAATTGGAAACTCCTAGTCATAGGGATCACTTACCGTATATCGTCGGCCATAAGGCGAGTCGGGCCATAAGTCGAGGGGACTTTTTGACCTTCAGATCTCAGTTTTTTGCATTGACCCTTCCTTAAGTCGACCCAGAATTTTCGAAAAGGAAGTGGGTGAGATTTGGGTCACCTAAATATTAAAATTCCTACAGTAGCGATTGCCTGCACTCACAACTGACCTTACGCCAGTATATGTTCATGTACCGTTATCGAATCAACGGCAAATATGCAGCCGACAAACAAATGCAGTCTTCTGTTGAATATTTGGTATATTCTGTAATCCGTGGACAAGTGTCACCACATATGTGGGAATGCAAATTGCAATAATCGGTTACTTCTGACCCAAATATCCCAAGGCAATTTTCGGCATATATGTTTACACCCCATGCCAACATCGTATAGGTTGATAGGCAACGCAATCGTTCCGCTGACCAAGATCAAGGTTTCCCTTGCATAGAGTTAAAAATCAAGCGTCTAATTGAAACCGATCATTTTTTTTCAACTGTCAATCAGAGTTTTCCATGAACAAAGTAACTTTCCACGTATGACGTAATCATCCTTTGTGTTTGCGAGATGTGACAAGAGTGTAATTCAATTCTGCACTTTGGTGTCATTGTTCATATAGACTGTTGCTGAAACTGAAATTCGACGTTCAAAACCGTAGGAGCTGACCGTTGGTAAAAAAAATCATCACTCGGGACTAGGACGGGGCCATAAGTCGAGTAGGGATTCAGAGAGTGATTTTGGAGTCTGAAAAATTTGACTTATGGCCGACGATATACGGTATACGAAATATGAATGAATTTGATTGGACGGTTCTTCAGAAGAAGATTGATTGATTGATTGATTGATTGAATATTTAGCGTCATTTTTATGCCACCGAGGGCTAACAGATGATCAGTTAACCTAACCACTGTTCCCTGGGATTAACCAGTACTTGAGCACACCCCGTCTCCGTAAGTAACTGATAACTTTCCCACTTGAATCAGTGGTGAGAGACGAATGATAATTAGACACAATGTCGTATATCAATCATCATGGAGACTGTTGCCGGGCGGGGAATCGAACTCACGATCCCTGGATTGATAGTGTGACGCGTAACCGACTGAGCTAATCGGGGCCCGGGTCTTCAGAAGAAGATTTTTATATGTAAAATTCGCTAGGTTAAACTGACATGTCCCCGGGGCATGGCCAATTTTGACCCTAGGGCATGGCTCGAACAAACTTGATAGAAACTTATTAGATGATACTACAAGCAAAATATCAAAGCTCCAGGCTTTGCACTTTCGGAGAAGAAGATTTTTGAAATTTTGAAAAAAAATACAGATAAACCCAAATTTGACACCAGGGTCATCATTTGAACAAACTTGAGAAAGCTTTGTGTAAGAATGCTTCAAATAAAATTTGGTGAAAATTTGTCGAGTGGTTTTAGAGAAGAAGTTGAAGGTTGATCACAATAGCTCATCTTGAGCTTTGCTCAAATGAGCTAAAAAAAAAAGAGATACTTCCCAGCAAGTTTCAGTTATATCCAACCACACATTTAGGAGGAGTTATTCAGACAAAATTTTGTTACAGATTGACGTACGGAAAGCATAAAAACAATATGTCTCCCTTAGAGAGAAAACCATGATGAGAGGTAAAGACATAAAAATGAGAACTTTCTTTCGTTCAAAAGTATTTTAATGTAAAAATCAAAGTCCCCATACAGCAGCCACATGTTTCTTGATCTATACTTATCTGAAACATCTACTTACAGGGATATTGACTTATGTCCTAGATAACTAGTCATCACATATTTCACTCTGCCAAACACCATTCTATATAAGCCAAGTTGGTAAACTAGTGATACAAAATCTACTCACAGCCAAATCTTCTCATTCCAATTAAGTCCTTGCCAGCTTTGCTCGCATGTGGTTTTGTCATGTCATCTTCCTCAATCTTCACTTGTATCAATGTATCATTATCTGTAAATTATATGTCAATACTTCAAATTTGTGTTAATTTACAATAGCATATGTTATTAGTTCATTATCTGTAAATCATATGTCAACACTTAAAATTTGTGTTAATTTACAATAACATGTTGTAAGTTCTTTGTCTGTAAATTATTTGTTAATACTTTAAACATATGTTAATTACAATAACATATGTTTTCATTTACTTATCTTTAAATTACATGTCAACACTTTAAATCTGTGTTAATTTACAATAGCATATGTTATCAGTTACTTATCTTTAAATTATATGGCAAAACAAATGTTTTCATTACAATAACATTATGTTATTTAAATTCATTATCTGTAAATTATTTGTCAACACTTCAAATCTGTGATAATATGCATCAACATATGTTATCAGTTCATTATCTGTAAATTATTTGTCAACACTTTAAATCTGTGATAATATGCATCAACATATGTTATCAGTTCATTATCTTTTAATTATTTTTCAACACTTAAAATCTGTGATAATATGCATTAACATATGTAATCAGTTCATTATCTGTAAATTATTTGTCAACACTTCAAATCTGTGATAATATGCATTAACATATGTAATCAGTTATATGTAAATTTTTTGTCAACACTTCAAATCTGTGTTAATATGCATTAACATATGTAATCAGTTCATTATCTGTAAATTATTTGCCAACATTTCAAATCTGTGATAATATGCATTAACATATGTTATCAGTTCATTATCTGTAAATTATCTGTCAACACTTCAAATCTGTGTTAATATGCATTAACATATGTTATCAGTTCATTATCTGTAAATTATCTGTCAACACTTCAAATCTGTGTTAATTTTCAATAACATATGTTTTCATTTCATTATTTGTAAATTATATGGCAATACATCACTACCTGCAAACTGTACTTAAAAACTTAATCATCAATTAAAACTTTATCATCTGTCAATTTTTATTATCTATAAATTCATTATTGGGTAAAAACTCCATTTACCACCTGTAAATATTTGTTGCCATTTTATTATCTGTAAATTGTGTTATCACTTCAACACTGGCCTTTATATTAGTTTCATATTACAATAATACCTTATTAAGCAACAACTGTCTTAAATCTAACAATTTTGCTCCTTCCCTTCACTGGCTACTTAAGACAGGTTGTTGTTTAATGTAGATTTATTTGTTCTGCAAGCATAGAAACGTGAAATAGCAAATGTGTCTTCTTACGACAAATGGCCGCTCAACAGAGGAAATCAGTTATACAGGTTTAACTGTATTTTTTCAATGTCTACATTACAGAGCATGCATGCTGGAGTAACAAGAGACTATACCATCTACTCCACATACCTATTATTTCTCTCATGACCTCAATCCTGTTCTGCGATGGTGGAGGGCAAACACCGGCCAAATCCAACCGACTCAACTCTTCCTTTATCATAGATACCGTCTCTTCAGTCGGTTGACCTTGAAATAGACAACACAAAATTAATAAACAAACCTTATTTCAAATAAATTCAAACAAATTTTTTGAGTTTTGATATGTTTGATCTGTATGACCATATATTCTTTTACAGAGTTACAAATTGGAGCCGAAAATTTGAATTAATAATCTGACATTTCAGAACATCAATTTATGATTAAAATCATGATTAATTGATAATAGGATTTCTATATATTATAATTCAAAATGGTCCCAGGGGACTGATCAATTTAATTTTTAGTCATTCATCTTTGTCTTTGTCTACCCAACACAACTTTCCCCCACTAGAAAATGGGCATAACCATTATGAAAAACCAGAATGACTGATCTAATCATAATCAATTACGCTAGTAAACACCATCAACTTTTAAGAGATCTTTTAAAACAAGAAGAATTTGATTTTTCATTCACTACAGTTTTGTTCAAATAATTTTTTCAATGTGGGGCCACAATAGTTATACCCAAGTACAAAAGTTTGAGGTTTTGGTCAAGTTTACTCCCTACCTTCCTTTAAGCGGACCAGATCTTTCGTCTCCTTGTACTCCTGGTACTCCTTGTATTGTTTCTTCTCCTTTACTGCGAGGTTGCCGTACTTTTTTATCTCTGCCATCACATTCTGGTGAATCTCATTGTCAGTCACATTCTCAACAGCTACATACCTAAAGAACATCGAACAAAGCTTTAGCAAGAATTTCTAAGTTAAACAAGGGCTAAAATTTGCATTATATCCATGTAAGAGTTACCTAGCTTAGTTGTTGTAGTACGTTTGATGACTGGGAAGTCTTGTTTGAAGTTTCAGTCAAATACATTGAGTGGTTGGTGAGATATGGACTTGATGGTACTAGCACACAAACCTTTAACCAGAATTCTTAATTCAAACAAGGGTCATAACTTGCATTATATTCATGCTGCAAGAGTTACCTAACATAGTTATTGTAGTAGGTTGATAGACTGGAAAATCTTGTGTGAAGTTTTAATTAAATACATCGAGTGATTGGTGAAATATGCTGTTTTCAGATATTGAAAAAGGTGATGGTCTCTAATTTTGTAGTTTTAAAAACTAATAGCATGACCCACTAGGCAAACAGAATTGCACAGCATTGTTGCAGCATATGATAAATGATAAAACAAAATAAGACAAAACAACAACACGTGGCAGGTATTACTCAATACACATGCTATAGTATGCTAATACTTACATAATCGTTTTCTGACGTCCCTGATCTTGTAAGACAGTAGTCACATATTTACAACGCTGAAGAAAGTTGACGGTGCGTCGTACGTTAAGTTTTGACAAGTTAGCGATCTTCTTCAGTTGTATTTGTGACATCCCTTGTGATCCTGCTCTCTGAATCAACTGAAGCATCTCATACATGAATGGCTTGTCATAACTACGCTGAAACCTCAGCTTCGGTACTGAAGACATAAAATGAAGTAATGGACAAGTTAGACATGACATGAAATATAGACATCCCACAAGCACTCTCTCCAGTCTACACACTTTCTGAGGTTATTTTTATTTTATTCAATTAAAGAATGAATGAATGTTTCATGTGCATAGTTAAGTTGTGCACATAAAGCTAATGAATGTTGCATTAAAGAAATATGTTAAAAATTTGGTTTATTCAAATAAAAACAAAACTTTTAATACATCGCGATGCAATGCATTCTTTAGACCTACAATTCATCAATATGATTATCAGATATCATGCATCATAATTCCATTCTTTATGAAACATTTAAACTAGTTAAAAAGTAACAGACAAACAAGAGTTGTCAGAAGACAACAAAGCTCGCCCCTATGCGTCTTAATCCAAAAAGGGCCATAACTGTGCCAAAATACAATCCAGAGTTATTTTTCTTGTCTGTGTTTGTTCCATTGATGATAGTGAACAAACATGCAAAGTTTCATTCACATCCAATGAGTGGTTGCATAGATATCTTAAACTTAAACGCAAAAGTTTAACCTGGGTGTATACAGACGATGACGAAGCCGACGATGACGGCGGGGTTGTGGCAATAGCTCTCATTGGACTTCGTCGCTGCGAGCTAGCAATACTTTTTTTTTAAAAAAAAGCAAGATGAACTTTCAGATATAAAACTGACATGTGACGAATATTACGAACAGCATGTAATTGTTGTCATCTTCTCCTTTCCATCAGGTACTATCCCACTACGTTTATTTCATCGCTCTCGCAATTATGCATTGTAATAAGTAAATTGGTGTCGGCAAATATTATTATAATATACATTATGCATGTTTACTTAATACTTATTTTGCCATTTGCCAAAAATATGATGTAGAATTGAGATGACAATGATATAGTTAGCCAGTGATATTCATCATGAGTTTATCTATAGAGGATCCGTTTCTTGTTTATTTTTCACAAGCATTCACATAATGTTCACCAATGCAATGACATAAACATTTCTATTGAATACTTACAATCAAACAGTCTATTTCCAATTAACAATTAAGTTTCAGAAGATAATTTTTTAGATTATTTTTGAAGCTGGATAGACTTGGCAATGATCGAATCTCGGTAGGCAGATTGTTCCATAAAAGTGACCCAGAATAATGAAATTATCTGTTAACCTGGGATATACAGAGCAGTAGTCTGTCAACCGGGGGTATACAGAGTAGTAGTCTGTCAACCAGGGGTATACCAAGTAGTAGTCTGTCAACCGGGGGCATACAAAGTAGTAGTCTGTCATCCGGGAGTGTACAGAGCAGTAGTCTGTCAATCGGGGCATACATAGTAGTAGTCTGTCTGTCAACCGGAGGCATACAGAGTAGTAGTCTGTCAACCGGGGGCATACAGAGCAGTAGTCTGTCAACCGGGGGCATACAGAGCAGTAGTCTGTCAACCTGGGGCATACAGAGCAGTAGTCTGTCAACCGGGGGCATACAGAGCAGTAATCTGTCAACCGGGGATGTACAGGGCAGTAGTCTGTCAACCGGGGGCATACAGAGCAGTAGTCTGTCAACCGGGAGTATACAGAGCAGTATTCCGTTAACATAATTTGACTCTCAATCAGTACAATTTTGATAATTATAATGGAATGTTGTCATTACAATATTTCATACCATTATCATCTGTTACATCCTCATCATCACTCGACTCTACCAGCTCTGTTCCCTTTAACACGTCCTTCATAGTACTCAAAAAACGAATGTGACGAATCGTCTTTTCTTGACGACCATTTCTGAAAATCATGGCAGACAATTAACTAAAAATAATTACTATCATGTTTCACCTTACATGTAATACTGTATACATCCAATCCTTGTTTCACCTTACATGTAATACTGTATACATCCAATCCTTGTTTCACCTTACATGTAATACTGTATACATCCAATCCTAACTTTTACACACTTAAAATGTATAAATATGAACATGTTATTTATATGTGTGATGTTATAATGTAACTTATATGTGTACTGTTAACATTCAATTAAATGTTGGTTTTAACATGAAACTTAAATACATTTTGTGAACTTGTAAACTTATATGTGTGATGTAAACATGTAACTTACATGTTTGATGTTAACATGCACCTTTTATGTGTAAAAATGTAACGTATATGTGGATCTTTCAGGTCAGGTGAGCTAAAAATTTGAAGCAGTCACAATTTTGCAAATAGGATAAAGTAAATATGGTATAAGTAAATTCAAGAATATTGTATATATGCTGTAACCTTGGGGGAAAGATAAACTGCTTATAAAGTTATCATTGTGTTTTCACTAACTCACTTCTGCAGATATTCTCTGGGTGTGGCATCTGGGAACTTATCCCGCCATGGTATATCCAGGAAATCAAAGTAACGTTCCCCTGCACTGTTCACCTGCTGGGATACCTTCTTGAAATCTTTGTCATATATCTTCTGCAAATACAGTGGGGAAAAATGGCAGAAATATTCTCTTTTTTATGAATATATAATACATTTATAAATGTCCTTTACATATTATGCTACTAGTAGAAATTGGCAATAATGAATAAGAAAATTGATTCCTATAGAAAATCGACATCTATATCTTTGCAGCTATATCTCTTGTATAATATCTTATGAAGGAAAAAGCAATAAACAGGACATTAGAACATGCATAGGAAATTCAGGAGTTAGTAAACGCTCTCAGAGGTCATGTTGTTTGTAATTCTTGTGGAGTGTGTGGCCCAGTGGTAAAGCTTAGGACTCGGGATCAAAGGAGTTTGATCCTTTACCACGGCTTTGTGTGGTGTCTTTGAGCAATACATTTTATCTGCGTATACTTAGTACTGGTTCAACCCAGGTAGACATCGAACGTGATTTGTCTAAGTTGTAAGAATTGTTTCAGAATCAATGTAAAATAAATAAATTTAAATAAATTTTCGTGACTTTAAATTAAGGAATTAAGCAATAATGTGAAATATTAGTTAGGACAGTTCAGTATTTTAAAATAGCGAAATTGCAAAAATGGCGGCTAGACAATGAACTGTCAGAACAGCTCCGCAGAGATGAAATAAGGGCCTGGTTAATATCAATAATATGTCATGGGTTTATTACACTCCTGCATCCTAAACTATGTGAAATAAACTATTTATTTCACTTTTTACCAGTGTTGCTTTCACTTTCTTGACTTCTTCCATCTGTTCTGGACTATTCGACAGCATGGTTGCCAAGGAAACAAGTTCATATTGTGTCTTATTACCAACCTCATGGTAGAATTTGTTCATGTGATATAGAAAACATGAAACTTTCAAGTTAGATGGTTTCTTTATTGTACAGAAGCGCTGAAATAAAATAAAAAAATCATATAAAAATTTCAATGAGCATGAACAATGTGTTTAAGTCACAAATAGTCATTTAGGGCTATAAATAATTCTCAATTTTCCTCATGTTTTGAGTTTGTTTTCAAAATCACTTGATAAAATATTCATAAATTAATAAAGATACAGTTAAACCTGTGTAAGCAGTCACCTCTAATTTGCAGCCACCACCTTAAGCAACCATATTTTTTTCTAAACTTTCAGAGTAAATTAACTTATATTAAGTAATAACCTCTCTTAAAATGCCATTTTTACTCATTCTCTTGATTGGCTGCTTAAGATAGGTTTAACTGTATATCAAGGTCAAAGATTAGGTTCAACTTTTCCAAATGCTTTTCTAAAACGAGCTAACAATAAAGTGATGATTGAAGAAATTATTGATGTGATAAACACAATATCATACATAGTTAGCCAGTTTAATAACTACCAGTAATAACTTAATTAAGCAAAGAGAGTACCTGCTTCCTGATCACATTGAGTGCTCTGATCTTCTTCATCAAGTAGAATATAGTCTTGTGAGACTCATTGAACACCTGCAGGCTCATCTTACCAACTGAAGATTCTCCACAGTGCCTTGACCTAAGGAATACATATTAAAATAATAGTCTTGTGAGACTCATTAAACACCTATAGTCTCATCTTAGTAACTAAAGATTCTCCACAGTGTCTTGACCTAAAGTATACATATTAAATAATAGTCTTGTGAGACTCATTGAACACCTGCAGGCTCATCTTACCAACTGAAGATTCTCCACAGTCTTGACCTAAAGTATACAAATTAAAACAATAGTCTTGTGAGACTCATTGAACACCTGCAGGCTCATCTTACCAACTGAAGATTCTCCACAGTGTCTTGACCTAAAGTATACAAATTAAAACAATAGTCTTGTGAGACTCATTGAACACCTGCAGGCTCGTCTTACCAACTGAAGATTCTCCACAGTCTTGACCTAAAGTATACAAATTAAAACAATAGTCTTGTGAGACTCATTGAACACCTGCAGGCTCATCTTACCAACTGAAGATTCTCCACAGTGTCTTGACCTAAAGTATACAAATTAAAACAATAGTCTTGTGAGACTCATTGAACACCTGCAGGCTCATCTTACCAACTGAAGATTCTCCACAGTGTCTTGACCTAAAGTATAAATATTAAAACAATAGTCTTGTGAGACTCATTGAACACCTGCAGGCTCATCTTACCAACTGAAGATTCTCCACAGTGTCTTGACCTAAAGTATACATTTTAGAACAACAGTCTTGTGAGATTCATTAAACACCTGCAGACTCATTTAACCAACCAAAGATTCTCCACAGTGCCTTGACCTAAAGTTTACATATTAAAACAATAGTCTTGTGAGACTCATTAAACAGCCTGTGGTCACAACTTACCATCTGTGCCTTGACAACATGCAGTTTAACATAATAGCTTTGAGAAACTAAGTTAATAACTTCACAGTGATCTTATAGCTAGATATCAACACAAACATACCTGGCAATCCGTTCCAGTATACAATAGGCAGTGTCAGTAATGTCAAAGTTAGGGTTGTTCTCTGTACCTATCAGTGTTCTCAGTCTCACTGTCTGTGTTGCCACGACAACCAGCATGCTACCATACCTGGGACATGGATATAGCTGTTTCTTTCAAATGATTACGGTGTATATGAAACTAAACTTATCACTAAAGGTGATTAAGTAAATCAGTGTAAAAAAATTTGCAAGGGCAATAATTCTGTATGGACTTAAGTAAGTGTTACATAACTTGTGTCACACACATCCACACTTGATGTTGATCATGTACGAAAAGTTTGAAATCAATTGCTAAAAAATGTAGAAATAGTTCACTCCAAAAGATAATTACACAAAAAATACTAAAAATAATATATAAACTTTGAAACATGAAAGTACAGGTGAATGTATTACATAAAGCTTTATATTTGAAATAATGTTTTTGTTTGATTGATAAATTTCAGATATAATAAACATTCAGACAATGAACATGATTGCAATTTGAACAAAAACTTTGTGAGTGATAAAACATGTAAATAATAGCAAAAATTGAATTAAATTCTTACTAATAAAAAGTGTTTTACAGTACCAATAAAGATTCTAATTTGATACTGAGTGCCTACAAAAAAGGTGGATACAAGTAATAATCGTCATAGCAACGTTCGGGAGCATCTGTTTCCCTACAATTTCATTGGCTGAAATGGCAAAAGCGGTAGTCTGGTACCACATGCTCATTGCAATTCAGTGGGTCAGGGTATCAGGCTACAAATGTGACAGCTCTGAACAAATCACCGATGCTTTACCCAGTGTTTCTAACAAAATGACATCAAACCAAGAACCAAAGACAATGTTGATGCAATTTTAAGCTATTTTGGACTGATTCATCATTAACAGTTGAATAGCCATTTATGTTTCATCAAGAAACTGATTTGCCATTTTCTCATCAACAGCACACCCCCAGAACAACATGTGCATCACCACCCCACGGACTAAAACAGCAATAGCAAATAAAGTACAGTTGCAGTTAAAATTTATTTTTAGTTTTACTGTTGCAATCAGGACAATGCAAGAAAGTGATCAGTTACATTTCAATCATATGATCACCTTATTCAATACTGGAATCTAAAATGAGACTAAGTCATAGCTAACATTTTTACTGTTTGCAGGGGTATAATAAAGTGGAATATTCCAAAATGTCACTTCTGTTCCAATCAATTTTAAATATCATAATCAATATTTATTAAAGTCATAGACTTCAGAAAAGAAATATTATTCAATCAGGGGCCATAACTCCTGTAAAATTCAAAAATGACATAATAAATATAAAACTTTACCTACATTTTATAGTTATACAGCTACACACAAATAATAATTAAATTCATAGACTCTTTCAGAAGTGATTGATCTGAAACATATGGGAAGAATGGTCTAACGCATTGGAAGAATGGTCTAACACATTGGAAGAATGGTCTAACGCATTGGAAGAATGGTCTAACGCATTGGAAGAATGGTCTAACGCATTGACAAAGAACAGACACATAGATTGTATGAAGTTGGCAGTAGTGTAGTGGATGGATTGATGGCCACTCAGACAAGAGGTTGCAGGTTCAATCCCAAGCTTGACCAGATACCTCTCCAATAACAACCTTCAGTACTGGTTATACCCTTAGTGAGGAAGCAAAACTGCCAGCAATTAATATAAGCTTTTGAATTTTCTTGACATTTGAACTAAAATAAATTGGTATAAAACAGGCTACAATCCTGTCAGTCACTCGTCTAGAGCCACTGTCACATGACAAATCTGGTTCCACACTTACTGTTCCATGATTTGTTCCAACGTTTGTGTTCCCTGTTTGATGTTATCTGTGATGTTTGTACGAGTCTGGTACTCGGCACATGAACCCCTTACACCATTATCATTTATAATGTTGATAGGGTAGATGTCATCTGGTATGTGTTCCTGTAATGATCATATAGATGCAGAGCTTTTATACCTTATTAAACAGAGGCCAATATTTGACTATTTCCAAATTGAAAAATCAAGTTTTCTTTACCCACTTTAATTTTTCTTACGTTTGGAGGATAAAACCCCCGCTGGATATGAAGTTTTATTGTAATGTCTGATAACTAATGGTTAGAATATGATCTTAACAGAGTAACACTATTTTTCAGTTTGCTACAGCCTTGAGAAATTCCCAGTTTCTCCTCAAATGAGCTGTCCCCCAATCTCAAAGGTTAGGGCCTCTTCCCAATTTCTAGGAAAAAAACCATGAGACGATCTTTCAGAAGTAAGACGGAAGTTGTTTATATGCTGACTATATAGATGCGCACACATTGTGGTTAATAATTAAAAGATTAAGAAGACAAAATGAAAATAAAAAAATTGAACCAACACATTATTTTGATTATATCTGGTTATAACTTGAAAATGAAAATACAGAGAAATGTTATCAGGCTCCTATTTCACCACCACCTTTAAGTATATACTTCACTACTTATAAACTTATATCTATGAAAAACATCCAGGTGATCATGATTTTAGACTGGCTCCAGAAAAACTGCATTTGATTTCACTGACATTGATTTCAGAACATTTAATAACCAGCCAAATTTAATTTCAGTTTTTTAGTAAAACTTAGAAAGTGTTGGTGAAAAAAACAACAGTATTCCAAATGAATCTAGCCTCAGAGATGTTGAGGCAGCACTTGAGACCACCTGGGGTCAAATACACAACCTCAGTAGTGAGGGATAGGAGATATTAAGATGGTGCTTAAGACCACCTGGGGTCAAAGATAAAACCTCAGTAGTGAAAGAAAGATGTTGACTTAGACCACCTGGGGTCAAAGATAAAACCTCAGTGGTGAGAGACAGATGTTGACTTAAACCACCTTGGGTCAAAGACACAACCTCAGTGGTGAGAGATAGTAGATGTTGACTTAGACCACCTTGGGTCAAAGAATATCAGTGGTGAGGAGATAGTAGATGTTGACTTAGACCACCTTGGGTCAAAGACACAATCTCAGTGGTGAGGAGATAGGAGATGTTGACTTAGACCACCTTGGGTCAAAGACTAAATCTCAGTGGTGAGGCGATAGGAGATGTTGACTTAGACCACCTTGGGTCAAAGACACAATCTCAGTGGTGAGGAGATAGGAGATGTTGACTTAGACCACCTAGAGTCAAAGACACAATCTCAGTGGTGAGGTGATAGTAGATGTTGACTTAGACCATCTGGATGGTGAGGAGATGCTGAGCTTCTGCAATAGAGAGGTCTTCACTTATAAAGATGATTTACTTACAGTCTCAAGGAAATGCCTAGTCTCGGGGTCAACATAATGGAAGCGGTTGTAGGGAATTAGGTCTGGCCTGGGTTGGCTCAACTGGTAGAACTCCACATCCTTCAGGCCCTTTACACATCGCCATAGATATGGCTTGGAATCATCTTTCACTTTAAAAAGGAAGGTTTTACTGTCGTTCAGACGAATCCACAATGTGTTCAGGGTGATTCCTGTTTACAAATTCACAAAACATAATTATTTAGCAAAAATTACAAATTATTTAATGATTTCAATCAGAGTAGTTATTCAAGTTTATTCAACTGCACATACAAGTGCTGCCTATTTTTAGAATGGGGATTTCATTTCAAGTTTACCACTAAAAGTTAAATATCGCTTTTGTCATATTTTAGTGGATTTGACATATCAAATGATGCGGATTTTATTGATTACTGATAATGAAGTGCTTTCATTAATAAATATTTTATTTTTAAGACATTGGTAGTGTTTTTTCCCTGATATATATTCTCTTTAAATACTGTTAGGGTTTGCATTATGTTTTCAAAACAAAAATATATTTCAAGTTGCTTACCATCTAGTCCTTCCAGTGCAATTTCTTCTATCAACTCAGTTCTCATATCTGTTGCCATGGTGACAATTTTCTGAAAATAGCACTGAAAATAGCATTCAAACTCATATTGAAAAAAGTTGCAATTGTATGTTTACTTAAAATAATTCACAGCAGGGCATTTTTACACTTCTTTGTATCAACTGATATTCAGCGTTTTCTCAAGTAAATATCATGATGGGGGGTGGGGAGGTACCATGCTGACCTTTAAAATCCCCCTTTTTCTTCAAAAGGTTTGAAAATTGAGACTTTTTCATAAAAATAAATGGAAGTTTTTGCATTTATATAGCTTAGAGTGCCTTCCCTAAATTTTGTACAGAGACCCTGCATTAACATTTTTATTATAGTTTCTACAAATGAAAAATCACTGCAATATTTTACTGAACTTGACATTCACCAATTTTCTTATATAAATGGTAGTATTAAAAAAAAAAGTACTAATCAATTCAAAATATTTAAAGGTTATATAACACAATGCCAGTTATATCAAGACGTGACATTTTTGTCAGAAAGTCACAGACAGGTATTCATATGATATTATAAATGATTTTACACAAAACATACTGTTGCTACATCTTTAACATTATAATAAATGGTTCTAATTGTGTCACCATTCTGCATCTCTGTGTCAGATTGAAGAAAAAATTTGAAGAATTCCTGTCTTTCACAATTTCTTTTTGTATTAAATTTAGACCAAATCATTTTAGCTTGACTGCAAAGTTGAGATACGAATCGCTTTCAAATCTATTTCCTGGTAGAGCCACAACTCTGTGTGCTTTTCATGAGGCCATTAGTTTGACATTGAAATAAGCAACTTACACCCAACCCACTTTACTCTTTTTTCGTCCATTAGTGATTACTTCGAAGATTCAATGAATTGATTATTATCGGAACCATGGTTTCCAAGGCAGGTTTACAGGCATTTGAATCACTGATTAACATAAAAGTTCAGCGATATCTTTTACATGCACTGTATGGCTCTCCAGGAACATGGGAATGACTGTTATAGTTCCCCTCTGAAATATTACATGCTTTCACAATACCTTTGACCGAATAAAGCACCATCAGAGTGTATTTGATAAAAAAAACCTGGAAGAAACCCCCAACAGTAATCAAAATGGGGACCTCTGGGTCTTGGAGCAAGCATGCCAACCACTGGAATTCTTTATGGTGGTTTTGCTGCTCCAAATTCTAGAGAACTAATGCAAACATTTCCATCTGGAAATAAATGTTGCAAGTGCATTATGCATCATTTGTTTACTGCAGAACTAGACTTTAAGAAAATGATGAAGTTTATACCTAGAATTCATTTCCATTATTTAACTTAATGACCGCTAAAAGTATAATGTAACATCGTTCATGGATACATTGTAAAATAAATCAAGCCGAGAGGAGATTCGAACCAACAGCCCACGAGGTTCGAGTTTACCTTCGATTTTAGTAACGACTACCGAACACTTGTTATACACATATAAAATACACAGACAAATCAATAACAAACAAAATCAATTACTTAAATGTTTTCCACAATAACTAGTGCAAGGATATATGCTGTCATTTCGATAAGAATACGCTAAACAAAGTGGTAAATAGTAAACATGAAAGTTCGGCGGAATGAAATAATGGCGTGTTTGTTTATTGTTAAATTAAGCGTAATCGTATATATAGAGCATGTTCAGATTGTCATTCTTAACCGAATACATTACTGCATTTGTCATTGCATCGAATAAAATGAAAACTTGGTAGGCATGAGAAGATTGGTACTTCTTATTAACTATTTTCAAGATATAAGATTAACTAATTAGTATTATTCACGTCTTCTTCTTCTTCTTCTTCTTCTTCTTCTTCTTCTTCTTCTTCTTCTTCTTCTTCTTCTTCTTCTTCTTCTTCTTCATCGTTTTCTTCTTTAAAATACTGAGCTCGGATCTTTCTAGCCCGATTAAATACTTAAGGCGTGAATAGACAGTTTTTTTTTTTTATTTTGATATCTGCTGTCAATAACTCGGGAAACGCAAAATAAAAAAAAACCTTTAAGGCTCCATAGAGACGTGCAATATATCGCACTAGGATTTCGATAGATCAGCTATTCAGAGATGTCATGGTCATGGCGTGCAGCATTTCCAGATATAGCTATTCATAAAAGTTAATTTTTGATCACACCCACGGTATATGGAATCTGAGCTGGCAGACACTAATCTGGATGTCTACATCTAGTCCAATCAAATTACTCCAGGACAGGAAACTAAAAGTAACATTTGGCTTCTAAGTGGTTTTGAGATCCTTAATTACACCTCTATACAATATAAAAAAAATGAAGGATATGAAAGTGTAGTTTTTTTTTCATGTTTATTATCCTTAAGGTTTTCATAATATACAATCATCAAAAAAGTAGACAGTGCAACTGTTTATTTGTGTATGCCCTTGTTTCGACTAGCCCGGCAACAGTCTCCGTGATGATTGATATACGACATTGTGTCTCATTATCATTCGTATCTCACCACTGGTTCAAGTGGGAAAGTTATCAGTTACTTGCGGAGATGGGGTGTGCTTGAGTACTGGTTAATCTTAGGAAAAAGTGGTTAGGTTAACTGATCGTCTGTTAGCCCTCGATGGCATAAAAATGACGCTAAATATTCAATCAATTGTTTCGACTTGCTTAACACATTACCCCACTCCCTTATTATTTAAGGAGTATGAATCAACAATGAGTTTCAAATAGTGTGTGTGTATAATTTAAATTGAAGTTAGCAGAACGTCTCTACTTTGTACCAAGGAATTATATAGGGAAGTGAAAGCAATTGATTGATATTTAGAAATGATCGCGTATTCACGCAAAATCTCGTGAAATCTCGTTTCAAAATATTTTCCATGGCCTAAAGTTATACATATATCGGGATACCTATTTATTATAAGACATATATGTGCGGTATAATGTCGAAAAGTATGGAAATGGGTCGGTATTTGATTGGATATTCAGAGGAATAATCTACGTAATGTACTGCACACTTCAAGTAGATGTATGCTGGTCATATGTGAAAACAATCTTCGTATGTGAACTGAAAATAAACACAAGGTATGTTAAACAAAAATAAGCAATGTTTAATTAACAAGCTAACGAAGGCATTAGTTGCAAGCGATATTAAATCACGACAAGCAGTAAGAGATACAGATGTCTAAATTGTGAATACATCTGCGGAACACGCAGTAAGTCAGTCAATGGTTCTTAACGGTGATGATACGGATAGTGTTCCTTCTCTATTATGGCAACATGGAATCATATATTATTTTCTTTAAACCTGATCCGAAATGAATAATCCAAATTTATGATTAAAAGCACTAAGCTCACAAAATAAAGCTAGGGAAAGAAGTATGCAAACATATATTATTCATACATGCCGTTATTGGATGTGACACAATCTCTCGTCTATTTGGTATGGATATTACTTCGAAATTTTCAAATAAATCATAAATTCTGTAATTGCGCTTTTGTTTCTGATGACGAAACTTCCACAAAAGTTACAATTTCCCAATCAGGAGAGGAGGCATTAGTAAGTGTGTACAATGGAAAATCGGGATAAACCATTGGTACTCTAATTAGTATTAGTCGTTCCAGAAAGTTGTCTTGCAAGTATTACATCTGTGACACATGTGCGTATACCATCAACGTCTGCATCATCAAATTCTTCGCTGTACAACTATGCAGATGACAACACATTGTCATTTTCCCATAAAAACACTAAAATTTTAAAAGACGTTCTAGAGTCTGAGAGTAATATTCTAATAGATTGGTTCGATATTAACCAACTGCAGGCTAACCCTGATAAGTTTCAAGCCATAGCTGTTGGTAAAAAATCGCATGATAATATAACAACTTTCAATATAGGAAATGTGGATGTTTCCTGCGTTGACCATGTTAAACTCTTGGGTGTTAATCAACAGATTGCAAATATATGCAAAAAAGCAGCAAGGCAACTAAATGTTTTATTTAGACTCAGTAAATGTTTAAACCCTGAAAGCAAAATTGTGATCTATAAGTTCTTTATCAGATCAAATTTTAATTACTGTCCTCTCGTCTGGCATTTCTGTAGCAAAACAAACACTGAAAAACTAGACAAACTTCAGCACAGAGCCCTTAGAATAACATTTAATGATTTTTCTTCTTGTTATGTTACCTTATTATGTACAGCCAATATGTCAACTCTGCACCTCAGTAGAATCAGAGACATTGCATTGGAAACATTTAAATGCCTATACAAACTATCTCCACCACATTTGCATAATCTTGTAAAATTCAAAAAAATCTCAATATTCTTTCAGGTATGAAAATTGCGCAGAAATTCCAACTGTTAAAACTGTTATGTATGATAAAAGATCATTTGGGTTCGAGGCGGCTCAGGTTTGGAACAGTCTCCCAAGAGACATCAGGAAAACCGAAAATTTCAAGGAGTTTGGGAGACTGATCCGCACCTGGACCGGTCCAGTCTGCAGATGCTTTATGTGTTCATAGATGTTCCTCCTAGCATTGCTCCATACTCTCACGCCTACGATATATAACATATTACATGTGTTTATTATCTCTTAACGTTGCTTTAGTATTCTTTAGTTTTTGTAAATGTCATCTGTTCTTTAACTGCACTGCCTTAGTCAACTGTTTATCTGCACTATATATTAATTTTATCATGCTTTAATTAGATGATTTGTTGATTTATTCTCTGGTTTATATTCTTGCACTGTATTGCTTTATAATAAATAAATAAATAAATAAATAAATAAATAAATAAATAAATAAATAAATAAATAAATAAATAAATAAATAAATAAATAAATAAAATGTTAACATGTTATGTATCTTTGTTACTGTCGGCAAATAGCTTTACAGCTAGTGTTTTATAATTGTAAATCCGACACAAAATAAAGTTTCTTGTATCTTGTATCATTCACCATAACAATAGAATGTTCCATCAAATTAAAGTATGGAAGTATGGATGAAGATGGTATATATCAGTGGAATGGGACTTGAGAGTAGTACGTAAGGTAAGCATGTGTATGTATAAACACTGAAAGCCCTTACAACAGACAATTTGTTATGTTATTGAAAGTGGTTAGATGCAAGTGTATATTCAGATTGCCGCATGATAGTAAGAAGCACGGGCTGAACTGCTCCCCAACGTGTGACTACTGTTACAGTCATAGCATGGCGCTTTGAAGGCACGTAAATATGTTGCAATATAGTAAATAAAAACCAATGCTATAACACGTGCGACGTAAATGATAAACATTTGAAGAACCATTTTTCATGTTATAAAATAGGTTGGTTGGGTTTTCTTAAACTATTGTTATCAAATAGCATGTGTTCATTTAATATCAAGCACTAACAAAAACTTGTTAATATAAAAAAAACTGAAACAAATCAAACTCTATATTCTTCGATCTTCTTAAACTTTTTTTGCGGCTGGTAAACTGATCCAAACAGATACTGTTAGATTAAAGAAGTTATTCTTGTAGACGTCAGTAGAGGATACAAATAGTCGGTACTTCTTCTAATGGCCAGATCTAGTTAGAGGCCTGGCTGGTAATAGGTAGTCTGGGGCAGGAATGTTAACAAGGTTGTTTACAATCGTGTAAACCAATGTAGCTTAAGCTTTGGTGTGCCGTATCTGAAGTGTTTCCCAATTTGGATGGTCCAGCATAGATGTTACGCTGCTCGTGTTCCTGTATCTATCTGTGGTGTATCTTGTAGCTCTTCTTTGTACCGCCCCAGTCGTATCCAGGCTCCAGACTATGGTGTACGATTAGCAAAAGGTACAAAAGCACCGGTTCCAGTGCACCGCTATTTTTTTAACGGTGCACCAATAAAATAAACTGTTGCACCGTTAAATAAAATATATCGGTCCACCACGGAATCCGGTTAGTGCCACATTGAATATCGTGCGTCGCCCTTGTACCGCGACGTATGACATTCCAAGCGACACACGATACGACACGCGATATTCCAACGCGACACACGATACGACACACGACATTCAAGCGACACGCGAATTGACGCACGACATGCGAAGCGACAAACGACATTATATCGCGCAAATGTCGTGGAATTGTCGTATGTCGTGCTATAATTTTCGCTGATCAAAAACGCGACACACGACATACGAAGCGACACTCCATACGACACAGGACAGTGCGATAACGCGACATTCCTATATTCAATTGTCGTGCGTCGTATCGCATGTCGCATGATATATCGTGTGTCGCTTCGCATGTCGTGTGTCGTATCGAGTGTCGTGTTGGAATATCTAGTGTCGTATCGTGTGTCGCATTGTATGTCGTGCGTCGCGGTACAAGGGCGACGCACGATATTCAATGTGGCACTAACCAGATTCCGTAGTCCACCGCTATCGTCACACCGCCGTACAAGGGTCTTTGGGATTAGCCAATCAGAAGTCTCGTTCCAAAATCATTACAGAAGTCGGAGGAGGCTAACAACAATCAATACACACGGCTAAAATTTAGGGTCACACTTTCTTTAATAACTTTTCGGAACAATGTCTGAATTAGATAATTATGATACCAAAGTAAAGCTGATATAATGATTATCAAGTTTAAATAACGATCATAAAATATTTTTCCTCAGAATTCAAAAATAATTATGAATTGAAACTTAGTTTTAATTGAAAATAGTCAGTTTTAAAAGTGGCAGTGTATTGTTTTGACAGTCTTTTAAACAGAATGCTAGATTATTCAAATTAAAACGTTTTATTAAAACATTTACCGATTGGAGATTCCCCTTGAAAAAAAAAGATTTTTAAGATGCATTTCCTGCGTTCTGGGGTAACTCCCGGAAGATATAATGATCCAAAAAATAGTCAAAATAATGTGCACGCCCGTTATTCCGTAAAGACAGCTACGCAACTGTTTAGCAATATAACAGGCACATTTAATTTCAATCAGTTTTGTTATTATAAGTTTATGACTGATCCTACTGACATGCATAATGTCCTGATGACTGATCCCACTGACATGCGTAAGGTTCTGATGACTGATCCCACTGACATGCGTAAGGTTCTGATGACTGATCCCACTGACACGTGTAAGGTGTAAAGTTCTTGATCATTTCCTTGTTAGTAATATAATGAACATAGACAAACAATATACTTGTTGACTCACAGCACGGTTTCAGAAGCAAATGTTCTTGTGAAACTCAGTTAGTTCAATTCAGTAGTACTTGATGGAACGCACTCTGACCAAGCTCTAGTAATATCTGGGGTTCATCAAGGCTCCAGCCTAGGTCCAATTTTCTTCTTATTGTTCATTATCTACCTACCGAATGGTATATCATCAAATGTAAGGCTTTTTGTAGATGACTGTCTCTCTACAAAAATATATATTCTTTTCAGGACTGCATTGAACTAGACTAACTTTCAGAAACTTGGTACATTGTAGCAACAGTGGCTCATGAAATTTCAATGTATCCAACTATTTCTCAGTGAGAACATCAATCAGAAAAAGCAAATTTATTACCACTACATTTTACATGAACAGACGGTTGACAAGGTGACAGCAACAAAGTATGTGTGGATTACTGAATTATTTGACTGGACGCCACACATTGCATTCAAAACTTTAATTTGTCCCCGAATTGTGAATCGTCTCCACTCCCACACTTGGGGGTCAACAAACTTGTAACTGAAATGTTGCAAAGAATAGCAGCTCAATGGATATTATGGATATGACATAACAAATGTCATGTTGTGTCATAGAGTAAAGACGTACCAATACAAGCTTGACACTTTTTTTACAAAATGCATATTAAACTTGTTGACCTTACTGACTTACAAAGCATCTAGATACTCTCAAAGAATAGCTCGCCTACAACATGATCAACTGACAACCTCAACTGCCCTTTTCTATGGAAAGCCGGAGCTGTCTTATGTTCAGCATTGGCACCTTAATGGGTTACTGTATAATTATGTTGGGTTGTCTCATCATTATGTTGGGTTGTCTCATCATTATAATGGGTTGTCTTATTATTCTTATATTGGGTTGTATATTCATTGTTTTGGGTTATCGTGGCATTATGTTCGGTTGTCTCATCATTATGTTGTCTCATCATTATGTTCGGTTGTCTCATCATTATGTTTGGTTGTCTCATCATTATGTTGAGTTGCCTCATCACTATGTTTGGTTGTCTTATAATTATAATGGGTTGTCTTATAATTATGTTGAGTTTTATAATCATTGAGTTTAGTTGTAGTGGCATTGTGTTTGGTTGTCTCTTCATTATGTTAGGTCGTCATAGTATTACATTGGATTGTCTCATTACTATGTTTGATTGTATAATCATTGTGTTGAGTTGTAATAGCATTATGTTGGGTTGTTTCATCATTATACTGAGTTGTCATGACATTATGTTGGGTTGTATAATCATTGTGCTCGGTTGTAATGGCATTGTTTAAGATTTTCATAACATTGTGTTAGGTTGTCTCATACTTAAGTTCTGTTGTTTCATCATCATGTTGGTAGGTCATAGCATTACATTGGGTTGTCATAGCATTATATTCGGTAATATAATTATTGTATTGGGTTGCTATTGCATGGTTGTCTCATAACCATATTCATTTATAATCATTAAGTTGGGTTGTCATTGCATTATGTTTGGTGGTATCATCATTATGTTGTGTTGTTTAACCATTATGTTAAGTTGTCATAGCATTGTACTTTGTCGTCTCATCACTATCGGTTATGTTAACATTCTGTTCTGTTCACATGTAATTATGACCGGTCTACATGACATTATAAAATTTGGCAGTTGCATAGAGGAAATATTACTTTTTTTGGCAATGTAATTTTTGTTTGTGTGCTATACTAAATGTTGAAAATATTACAAAAGTCAACATATATTTTTAACACACCTTGTATATACAGTTTCTGACTGCATATATGCTACCACCCTGTCTTGATGATCCGAATTCATTGGTGACCATATGTTGAGAGAAAAAAAGAAAGCTGTGAAATCATTTGTCCCGAGGGATCAAATTTTCTATCTGAACATATAAAATATTACTGATTTTTTCTTGCATACCAAACACATTGGTAGTTAGTTTAGTTTACATGTAATTCATATTTTAGTTTACCACGAACGCAATTAGTTGATGTTGTATCCAGATGGTACCATCCAGATATCCTTTGATATCTGGTATGCAAGAAATGCAAATACTAAAACTTCCATTGCTATCATTCCAAAAGCATTTTTCTGAAGTGCACTAAATTTCGAAACATTCACTGTTGTCATTTTAAAGTTACATTACCCAATTAAAGTCAAACCTGTCTTAAGCAGCCAGTCAAGGGAAGGAACAAAAATAGCAAATAGCTGCTTATAACAAGTGGCTGCTCAATAGAGGTGACCGTATTCACAGGTTTGATATTAAAACATTCATTGCTGTCACTGTCAAAGCACTTTTTTGAAGTTTAAAAATATTCTCTGTTATCATTTAAAATTTACATTACCAATTACATTTTGTTGTATTGTTTTTTCAGAATGAGTGGATACAGACCAGATACCAATGAAGATAACATCAGGGAGGTTTTGACTTCCGGAAATAATCTCCTACAATGTGTTCTCCTGACAACTTGGATCATGTTTAAACTAAAATAATGTAAACCCCTCGGTTTGTGTCCAATTGATAAAGGTTTAGGCCAGTATTAAATATGAAATGTATTAACCGCAAAATGATGGTTAAAGAAGTTCATTTCGGAGAAGACATTTGTTTCTGATATATTTCTTTACAAAAATGTGCTTAATTATTAGGGACTCAAATGAATTCCATGCATTTATGACAAATGCTAGTTCTGGAAATTTTGATATCTTCCAATATCTTCATTGACAGCCACATATTTTGTGAAATATTAAATGAGTGGGATGTTTTGATTTTGATTCCAATTTGATCTGTCTTATAGGGTTACACCTAAAATTTGCACCCATCTTGGAAAGAATCCCGAAGGACGATGTGAATGATTTAAACGCTGTCAACTTATAGAATGGTGGTTTTGTTTCCGCTTTGTAACTCGTATTGAAAATCGATATGTTAAGATTTGGATGACAGATATATCAAACCATTTGGATTTATTTATTAATAAAAATGAAATGCTTTTTATCCATTTTAAGTATGGACGGCTATGTGTGGTTCCTTGAGCAAAACACTTTATCTGTATATGCTTTATACTGGTTCTAACGTTCTGAATTCAGGTTCGTTATATATGGATAAAATGGAATTTTTCTAAGGTCACTTCATTCAGATTCAATATACATGGTTAGAAGTTGAATTCGTCTAGCGTTCTGCATTCGGGTTCAATTTACATGGTTAAAAGTGGAATTCGTTTAATGTTCTGCATTCAGTTCATTGTACATTCATAGTTTAAGTAGAATTCGTCCAAGGTTTTTAGATGGACTATAAATTATGACTCATTTAACAAGTGCTGTAACTGCAGCGTAGATGCTTTGTTACTGATGTTGAAGTATATTATATCACATCACAAATCTCTATATGGGTTTTTGAATGGGACTTATCGTTATTTCGACATATTTTAGCTTATATAAGGCATATTTTTGAAACACACACATGGAACATACTTGACCTTGAGTCCCCCTCCCTCTCTCACCCCCGAAAAAAAAACACTGCAGATTTATGCTACATTTTTGACACACAAGTATTGGTAACACCCTTTCCTTTTCATTATTTATAATTTTAAACGATACAAAAGATTAAAAAATTAAAACATATAAAAGTTATAAGACAGAAATAACAATGAAAATTATTATTTTATTTAAGTCTTGATTAAATCAAAATGATGATTTGACATCCATGGAGGCACATCCGGTCCACCATACAATGTATTTATCCATCATCCAAGTTGGTAATTGTTTGTACCACCTCGCCAGTAACTGAAAAACAGAAACAGTGTCAGGGATTATACAAGCCAGACATCTGTTAAAACCAACATTTTACTTAAATAATTAAATTTTGACTGGTTATTTATCTATTTTACATTCAATATCATTGAAACTAAGTACTTTTTACTGGAATCAGTCTAAATGCATGATCACTTGGCAGCTTTTTATAAATTTAAGCTGTTAAGTAATAAGTATAAACTTAAATATGTTGATGAAACAAGATCAAGCACGTTCCAGAAGTATTTTTCCAATGATTTACAATTTTCAAATGAAATAGTGATTATTATTATGTAACGCTATAAGTATGTACGTCATAGCTGGGACCACCGCCTATGAACGACCAGTAGCAAAAATCCCCTCTCTCTCTCTCTCTCTCTCTCTCTCTCTCTCTCGTCCTCTCTCTCTCTCTCTCTCTCTCTCTCTCTCTCGTTCTCTCTCTCTCTCGCTCTATCGTGTGTGTGTGTGTGTGTGTGTGTGTGTGTGTGTGTGTGTGTCATTCTGTCTCTCTAAGTCTCTCTCTCTCTCTCTCTCTCTCTCTCTGTTTTCACATGAAATAAAAATATCATCATCATACTAGTTACCATATACATAATGATGGCATAAAATCTCAAAACACGTGTACTTACTGCATATTCATCGAGCCATCTCCAATATGCACCATATCCGGAAAGCAGATACGTGGCATGTGGACTTCTGGTGCACAGTGCATGTTCGACGCCCTTTGGTACAATCTTTATCAGACGAGCATCTTGCTTTTCTGGAGATTTTATAGGCGGCGGAACCCATGACCGCAGGTAATCTTTTGTGTACGCTTTCTTCATTGCATCGGATGCATGATCCCACATGTAGTCAATATCCTTTAGTTCTCTTTTCACCTGAATATCAATAAAATATTCAATATTATTTGTCTTTATAGTTGGATTCATTGATATTGAAATATAGGAGAAAGAAGAGGACATGTTGTCCTTTGGCAATATGCGTGTATGGTAAATTAGCGTACAGACACCACTTATCGTTACTACTCAAAATCTGAACATTTTCTAATTTGTATAAAAACAACAACTTGACTAGAAATTAACGTCTTTCTACATCTCCCTCACCGCCATATATGTACCTGTCTTCCGATATATGACTCTGGTTCGGGAAAGTAGGAACATTTTTATGAAATTTAGGAAGAGGTTTTCCATTCCCTATCCACTCTAGTCGCTCCTCCTTCACCAACATAACTTTTGAAAATTAGCATTTTCCGAAGGAGCTTATGGAGTGGATAATAACGTTTAATGGGGGTGGACATGTTCCCTAGCGTATATATACAGACCAGGAAAGAAACAAACGTGGACCCCTTCCCCGATCAAAATTAGAGTTTCTAAGTCAGGCCATTAATTTTAACAAACCCGGTCTCGTTATATCTCTTCAAGATCGTACCGATGTTTATGCATAAATTGGCGGTTTGAAGGCGATAGTGCACTGGGTTCCTAAAAACTGCGTATTTTTTGTCTACCAACATCAGTGGCAACGGATATGGATCAGATTGGCGCGCCTCAGAGCGTGGTCAGTTTGAAAAAATAAAGCCGATGATATCCGAACATGCTACTTCCGTCGCCACCTATGTTGGTAGACAAAAACTATGCTGTTTACACCGAATATTTACCATCGTTTTTGCTTTACTAACTGGATCGATCTTAAAGATAAATCATTCAGCGATAGAACGAGACCGGGTTTGTTAAAATTGATGGACCGCGGCGTGGTCTAGTGGTAGAGCGTCCGCCTCGCATGTGGAAGATCGTGGGTTCGATCCCCGGCCGGGTCATACCAAAGACTTTAAAAATGGTACTAGAAGCTTCCTCGCTTGACGCTCAGCATTTAGAGGAGAGTTCTAGGTCTGGTCGGCCCGGTGTCAGTATAATGTGACTGGGTGGGGTATCATACCATGTGTCTGCGGCATGATACTCCAGTGTGACAGCGCTCAGAATACTGTCTCAAGTAGACACCGTCGCGATATGACTGAAAAATTGTTGAAAGCGACGCTAAACACCATACAACAACAACAACATTAAAATTGATGGCCCATTGACTTAGAAACTCTAATTTTGATCGGGGAAGGGGTACACGTTTGTTTCTTTCCTGGTATCTAGGTGTAATCCCACCATTGATTTTAGTTATTTATTCTATAGTAAATAATAAAAGTTTGAAGGCTTGTCATTCATAAAGAGACCCAAATGAAAGAAGTGAAACCTACATTTTACTGTTTATCAATATCTGCACTATCAAAATATGATGAGAAAAGTAGGGATGTGTCATATAAGAGATTTTTTTTTCTGCTCAGT
The DNA here is from genome assembly GCA_029582155.1 of Panopea generosa. NCBI lineage: Eukaryota > Metazoa > Mollusca > Bivalvia > Adapedonta > Hiatellidae > Panopea > Panopea generosa. The sequence goes on along the minus strand of CM055903.1, from coordinate 69,905,100 downwards.
GTGTACACTGTTGACAAAGTGAAAGTAGACTTCCGAAATCATGTATTCATACCCCAATTTCCAAGCATCATTTTTTTTTCCACGGAAGCACTTCCTTTTTCTAATGGTGGTACAATGCCTCTATATATGCGCTAGGGGTCCTGTCCACCCCCATTAAACGTTATTATCCAATCCCCAAGCTCCTGTGGAAAATTCTAAATTTAAAAGGTTATATTGGTGAAGGAGAAGCGACTAAAGAAACTTAACTTTGATTGGGGAAGGGGTCCACATTTGTTTCTTTCTTTGTCTCTATATATACGCTAGGGGACCTGCCCACCCCCATAAAACGTTATTATCCACTCCCCAAGGTCCTTAAGATACTTATGTAGGAGTATTTAGTGTGCATTTATTTTTTCTAAATCGGCTGTTGTTTTAACACTTACCATTGCGTCATTGTGGATGGCAGTACATTCTCCAAACATACCAGGCAGGATGACAGACACTTTTATGTCGAACTTCTTCATTTCTAGTCTTAATGAATCCGACATGGTCCCAACAGCATGCTTAGATGACTCATAAATAGACCATGTTGGCATGCTAAATTTTCCTCGGACACTTGAGAGGTTTACTATTCGACCTACAATAAATGGTGTTAAAACTGACTTAAATTGACCTGTACAGTAATAACAATTGTATTAAAACTGACTTAAATTGACCTGTCCAGTAATAAAAATTGTATTAAAACTGACTTAAATTGACCTGTACAGTAATAACAATTTTATTAAAACTGACTTAAATTGACCTGTACAGTAATACAAATTGTATAAGTGGAATAAACTGGCATTTATCAAACACAATGCAATTATATGAAGTTCATATGTTGGGGTGAAATCTTTGCATTATTGTGTTGTATCATTGCTCATCATAGGGCACTTACCATATGTCACAGTACAGTATACGTATATTTAGGGTATACAACGGACCCTTACAGAACTTCAAACAGCAAAATTTTTGCTACCTGGTTCCCTAAAAGTATCGCGTATTGCGTGCGAATTTGAGATTGAGCCAGTGTCCAGGAAATATGCTAGATTAAGTTAGCAAACGGTTAACCGGAATGAACACAGCCCAGGCTTTAGTTGTATTCTATTCTTTATGCAAATCGCGGAATGAATGGCACAATTTTCTAGTCAAGAATGGCCATATCTAATATTGAAAGATTTTGTGGTCATCTAATGTTGAGAGAACTTGTGGTCATCTGATGTTAAAAGAAGTTGTGGTCAGACATTTTGCCTATAACCATATCTTATGTTGAGAGAATTTGCGGTCAGACATTTTGCCTATAATCGTATTTGATTTATATGTGTAAATGTAATATATACTCTTATACGTGTTAATATGGCAATATAATATGTTTAAACCGAACCAGAGCATGTACGTAAAACTCGTCAATGGATACCTTTCTAGTCTTGATCATATGCGACGCTTGCTTTTCTTAAAAGACAAACGTCTTGACAAGTTCCTGCCCAGAATAAAAATCATTTTTATTAAGCGAATATCGAATAACGTTCTTGATTGGTTAATTCAAACAATCGGTCTACCTCGGAGATTTCCATAGTATTTCAAAAGAGTATCGGTTGGATGTTGTTTTCTATATTCATTATTTTTATATTATTTGATATTTTCTTTGACAAAGATATTGTACAAGATAAATGTCATGACTTCCGTCCGAATAAATATTTTTGAATTTAATTATAACAAAGCCATTGCAGTGGTGTGTTTGTTTCAGCCAATCAGATCTTACTTCCCAATTCAAAAGTTTCTTCTGCACAACTTGTCAAGACGTTTGTCTTTAAGAAAAGCAAGCGTCGCATATGATCAAGACTCATACCTTTCGTGCGTCGTAACAATGGAAGGAACGTCTGTATAACCCGTATTGCACCATAAAGATGCAGATTCATACATTTGTGGTAGATTGATACAGGGGTCAATTCAACCTCGCCAATTACATTCATCCCAGCATTGTTGACGATTCCCCATAGTCCTGCGGAATAATACAAAGACAACACGTGAGGTGTTGTATAATCATACGTCCTCAAAATATCAATGTGCAATTTCTTAAGTGGCGACTGTACCCTAAGAAACTTTATTTTTGAAAATTTTGAGAATATATTTATATGAATTAGATTGCTTGGTGTTTATAATAACGATAATTTACCTGTGAAATATGTTGTCTGCTGTTTAGGTGTAACCCCACCATTGATATTTGTTCTTTATTCTATAGTCAATAATAAAAGTTTGAAGGCTTGTCATTCATAGAGGGTCCCAAATGAAAGAAGTGAAACCTACATTTTACTGTTTGTCAACCTCTGCACTATCAAAATATGATGAGAAAAGTAGGGGTCATGTGTCATATAAGAGATTTTTTTTCTGCTCAGTGTGTACACTGGTGACAAAGTGAAAGTAGACTTCCGAAATCATGAATTCATACCCCAATTTCCAAGCATCATTTTTTTTTTCTAAATTCACAATTCAAACATGACAATGCTATCAAAATGTTCAAAATACATCAATAATGCCATTCAAATAAAAAAATGAGCATTAAAATAAGGAAAATGCATTTTTAAAGAAGAAGAATTGAGGATTATTTATAACCGCCATTATGCGACTACCCCACGGAACCACTTCCTTTTTGCAATGGTGGCACTATGCCTATAAGGAAACTCTTTTTTTTTTAATTACATAATTACCTCATTTTTGCTAAGTACTACCAATTTGAAGTAATACTGCCAAGTTGCAGGCATTAAATACTGAAACTTTTGCCAAAATACCACTTTTTACATGATCGTTATATACAGGCGCGAGATGTTGACCGACATGCAATTTTGATGTGTTTGACTAATTTTACCCCCAAAATTTTTTTTTTACCTAATTCCATTAAAATTTTTACACCAAAACAGTCTCATGATACACTGAAGACATTATCTTACCAAAATACATTATTCAATACAATACACATGCTAAAAATTG